>WSTG01000638.1:0-15345 GCA_019616325.1 Ceratobasidium sp. 394
GCTGGTGAGTTGTGCACCAAGCATGACGAAGAATGTAAACTCAGAGACTCCTAGATCGACTATAAAGCACTTCCAACTAATTCGGGCTCGGCGAATCTTCTGGCTCAATCCTCCGATCCCCGTACCTCGAACCAATGGTTTGTCTTCGAGGAATTCGTTCCCCCTGAATACCGGGACCAGCTCACAAATCCCATGAAGAAGCGCAATGCGCTGGGGTTTTCCATAAAGCCAAAGCAGTGGAAACCCGCGACGACACTCAATGGGAAACCCTACACGAGCGGAATGCCGCCGCGCAGTCCTGGTTATGGGACAACCGACTTTGATACAATCCTCGAGAATACCAAAGGCGTAACGCGCAGGATCAGTGCCGGTGACGATACAACCGAGTCACGGAATTCAAATCCGCCTACCACAAATCAAGCTAGCGTTGCAGCTGCAAGGCCAACAGTGGTTCCGCCAGTCCAAACTTTGCCTGGACCAAGCATAGATCTTGAATCAAGGCAAACATGGCCGGATACGTTCGTGTCTAGGGACTCGCTTGCAGACCGCTCCCGGCTCGACCTGGATTTTCCGGACGTCGGTAACTCGTCAGTCGATGTACGCCCACCAAGTGATACAAATCAGGGACCCACTCTCCCTAGCCGGGAAACGTACACGCTTGAACCTCCAGGACACTCAGGAATCACTAGCCTCATGGTACTTGGTGTCAATGAATGCATTTCCGATTCTCAACTGATGCTTTGCTTGTTTACTATTCAGACCACTTCCGAAGTTATAGCATGTTTAACCAATTGGGGTTGCAGCAATATCACGGACATGTTGGACGAGACCTCGTGTAGCATCTACCCCGTAGCCAACGGAGGGTTTGGGGATGTATACCGAGGCACCTTGAAGAGTGGCACGCAGGTTGCTGTCAAGACTATGAGACTACGTGCAGTTGTGTGTGGAAATGAGAATCAGAAATCTCTGAAGGTGGGCACACCCATATTATACAGCGATATCGCTAACGGGAAATAGTCTGCCGCCAGGGAGCTCTACACATGGTCAAAATGCCAGCACCGAAATGTACAGTGTCTGCTAGGGTTAGTTGAATTCCGAGGACAGATTGGAATGGTGTCAAGATGGGAAGTAAATGGGAATTTGAGCGACTACATTCAGCAACAACCAAAAGCGGACCGAATTCTACTTGTACATCCCTCGTCACATGCTCAACTGGCTGCCGTCACTCACCCAGTTACCACTAGAGTACCCAACTTGCTGAAGGACTTTCTTATCTCCACGGAGCGGGCGTGGTTAGTGCTTTTTCATCTTACCCAGGTACTACGCGAGACTGACTAGCAAACCTAAGGTACATGGGGACCTCAAAGCTGTAAGTCTGCCGTCGTTGTACATATGTTCGTTAACTCGCAAGTAGTTGAATGTTTTGGTGTCCGAAGAAGGCATTCCTTTGCTGTCCGATTTTGGAAGCGCAACCCTCCAGGAATATACGTTGAAGTTCACCACTACTTCTACAAAAAATGCGTTGTCGTACCGCTGGGCGGTGAGTGGGACTAGCTTGAAATCCGAATACGTGTAGCGCTGATTGTAGTAGTCCCCGGAGTTGCTGGAAGGGCGGGCAATATGTAGTGCAGCGGCAGACGTATATGCACTTGGAATGGTAGGTCGGCTCTTATTACGCATTGAAGCCATAATCGGTCTTAAGTGCATCCAAAATGTAGACTATACTGGTATGAGTTTCGGCCATTGACTCTCTCCATGGTTTCATTCTTGCGAGATTAGGAGACTATCACAGGCAGGATACCATGGCACGGGAAAACAGACACAGCCGTAGCCTGCGCTGTTATGATCATGAAGGTACACCCCGAACGTCCCCAAGATCATATACCGGAAGGCTCCCGACATGGCAACATATTGTGGTCACTGTTGCAGTCGTGTTGGGCATACGAGCCCGACGATCGTCCGAGCGCTACTCAAGTGAAGGAAAGAGTGAGCACATGTGGCTCTTATCACGAATAACTCATAAACTGGCTGTCTATCAAACAGATGGAAGGGGTTTCGTGCGAAGGTCTATTGTTTTAATGATTCAAAACTTTGTGGATACTGCCATGTTGGGCCTAAATGAAGGTTATATGAGACGTGGGAATGGGGGACTGTTCCTCCATGTTTGGCTCCTGCTGCACTCTCATTGCCGTCGTGCCCGCTCAAACCCCGGCTTAACTGCGCAGGGTTTTCCGCATTACATAATGCCGGAAACCCTTATCGCGGGGTTCGTTCCGCTTGTTTGTCCACACGGGTCTGAACCACTTCTTGCGTCAAAAAATCACACAAAGATAAGATCCTTGGTCTACTTTTCTCGTGTCCTCCAAAATTGAGCAGCCTCAGTACTAAGCGAGGGAACGGTTGGCGTGGCGCCCCGGTCATGTGCCAGGTGCCGCGACGCGCCAACTTTGCACTCGACCACGACCCCATCGTGCTAACGCTCGTCGTCGCAAGGCTTTCTTCCCGCCAACCACCCCCTTCCAACACGCCCCGGTGGCCTGCTCAGTCGAACTCCTCGCGGTTCGGGGATCCGGCGGCGCTTGCGTCCCCCAGCCTTGCCGGAGGCTGAGCCGACCAATAGGACGTGCATGGACCTGCGCCAGCACCCGACCCATGCTCAGTTTCAGCCACGCCCCATGCTGTGGAATCCACTACCTCGAGCTTCTCTCCGACATGTACCGCGTAGGCCGTTCCAACCGTCTTGTCGGGCAGAGTCATCGCTTGGCGCGCTTGGCGCGAATTTAAAGGCTGCTCGCCATAACCTTTACACCTCGTACGTTCCCGTTTTCCCCCTCTGGCTCTGTGGCAGGGTGAGTACCCTGCTCCTTTGACGGTTGGATCCTGACGTGAATCAGTAGCTACTCGGCAAGCACCCTCCAATAACTCTGTGATTGACCTTTATCGAGGTGCTCTGGCCTCCGGCTCATTGTTTGAATAGGCATGCATCCCTTCTTTTTTGTAGCCTCTCTCTTCGCTTTGGCCTCTGCGGTCACTGCAGCGTCGGATGCCTGCGAACCCGGATACCGACTCGTCCCGATAGAAGGCCCCGATTGTGTTTGCAAGCGATACCGCTCCTTTGACGGTCCAGATCAGAAACACCCCAACCCCGATTGCAAGATCATCATAAGACTGGAAAAAAGAGAGAGAGACCAGTTGCACTGCGAGGCAGGTGCCAAGGGTTATTCTACCTAACACAAAACTCATTCACCCCCACAGGCCACTTGCTCTCCTCGCCCTTCGCCCAAACCCAAGCCAAAACGCAACCAGCCAATCCTAATGCCAGATGGAAGCCTCTCGCGCTGCCCGTCGTCCATGATAGCTTGCCCGCTTGACACTCCTCCGAGCTTGAGCGGCGAGCGGGCTACCGCTACGATGTAAGCGTCGGTTTAGTATCTCACGTGCGGGTCTAACGTGGCGGGGCTCAGATCCATGAGCGACTCATACGAGTGCGTCCAGCCGACGGAGGATTTGTACAACTGTGGAGGGTGCAGCTCGACGGGTCAAGGCACAAACTGTAACGCCATCACCGGGGTTCTTGGGACGAGCTGCGCCGCGGGAAAGTGCACAATCTGTGAGTACGCTCGGTTACGTCGACTCGTTGCCCAGCTAACACGATCTCCCTCGCAGATACCTGTCAGAAAGGATACACACTTGTTACCAACGACCAAGGTGCGCAGGAATGCATACGAGAGACCCCTGGTCGCGTGTAAGAGCCACGCATATATACGCATTCTGACGTCATGTTGCACGACCCACGCTTGTGTTTGCTCACGGGATTCGACGGGCTAGATCGTGCGCACGCTTGGAATTGCATACGCCGTCCGGGGTCACAAAATACACCAAATCATAATACAACACTTGTCTCAACTCCCTCCCCGCGAGCTTAAGCTGGTATTGATGACTTGTCTAGACTCAGAATGAGGGTTCAAGATGTGAGCAATGCCAAAGACTTCGGCGTCATGCTTGTCCATATAAATCTACGGCAGCTCGCGTTCAGATGCCTTCATTTTCGGGATCAACTGGCGGCGAACAACCTGAACAATCCTTTCGATTTGTTCGTCGCAAATAATACCCACCCCGCATACAGGGTGATATGGCCCCCGTTTAGTTTCGGCCATCTAGTCGTACCATGCGTATCGCGCCTTGTCGAGCTCGTGGTCTCTATGGGTTGGACGAGGATACCTTCAGGAGCCACGGATTTAATCAGAGAACCTGCGTTGGTCGTCACGAAGCTGGTCGTTCAACAGCGATGGCGGGTGAAAGAACGTGCGTCGTGAGGAATTAGGGTGGCTGCAAATTTCGCTTATCTTATCAGCAATTCAAGCGCCGTGATCGGGCCACATCAGGTGACCGCCCACCACCCTCCTTCGCCACCATGTCTCAACATGGAGAAATCGAGCTCAACTACTCTGTTCTTGATGATACTCAGGATAAATTATTCTCTGTTTCGACTCCCCCTAAAACTAAAGTTGGCCGGCTGATTGTCGCGATTAAGAAGGCTTTATCGAGGGCAAGCCTACGGTCAACGATGGGAACTAGTTTTATACAAGGTCAACATCTCGCTCGATGACCTACCAAACACCGCGCTCCAGATACCGGAATCACCTTCATGGACCCTCTACCCCGTGGAGCGCTACTGGGAACATGCTGATCTAGTCGATGATCGCGTGCAGGTAATATTGGTGCGTGGATTAGGTGAGCGGGTCTCCCACCATGCTGCGATTTTCTCCGTGAGGCTGAGGCTGTTGATGTCCCCGATGGGTCACTCACAGCTCGATCTTTTTCTCTAAATATCATCAAGCCAGTCCCACCTAAAATGGGGACATTCTTCGCGATCTTCCAGCCCGTCTACGGGAGCTAGAAATCGGTGAGTCGAACTTTCTTTCACAGATCTTTCTCACTGTTTGCATCACAGATTAGCAAGACGTAGTGAAATGATTCTGAAATGGCGAAACGGCTTCGCCAGCAGCGATACCCTCCTAGTTTACGGTTCGACACCCGAAAGACAACACCGCCAGCGGAGGACTATAACTAAAAGGCGTCGCACATTACCCATCAGGAACATCGAGGTATCTGATCTACGCATACAACCACCCAAACGATTACTCATTCCCGGAATTCTTGCTCCTTGTCTTCGAATCTCAATATCGGCGAGGCTGGGTGCCCGTAGCCTGGACTGGGTTACATAATTTGGCCCAACAGGCGGGTCCAACGTGCTTGAGAGATATCTTCTCGTGTGAATTCCCATTAAAGTTTCTTCGTTCCCTCGACGGTATGACCCCTTCCTCGATGCACGCAACCCTGCTCACATAATCCGAGCATCCAGGTACGCCTACCTTCTCGGCAGCCGCCCAGTCTTGGCATCAGTCCCACTCCCACTAACTCATGGGCATTTCGAGAAAGCTCTTTCTCTCGGGCGGTTACCCCGCGCCGGCTGCAGTACATGAACTGACTTCGAGCTCTGTGCTGTAGTAAATAATTCGAAGGAGAGTTGGGGACAAATCTGCCTGCTCAGCGCCATCATATTATCAACCACGTCTCGGACTGGCAGCCCAACTCGCTACATCCCATCACTTCTTTGTTGCCGCGCATATATACTTTGTTCTTCTGCCGTTTCCGGTACATTCTTGGCCCTGCCCGTATGATAGACTGAACGAACCTTCTCTGATGGATGTATCGTGGGCGAGGACAACTTTTCATGGACTTAAAACCCGCTGGCTTCGGCTTACATCCGCCTCGGACTGTCTCGTTCGCCCCCCCCCCCCCCATTTGATATCGTGAGTGACTCTTTTCAAGTTATAAAGCCGATCTTGATGGATATTACCACCCGCTCTCAGTGAAACCACACACTCATTTCGTTTACCCCACCTGACTTTCTGCTGAATATTTCGAATATGCGCACTTCCTTTGTCCTCACATCTCTACTGGCAATGGCGTCTTCGACTGTAGCAACGTGGAACTACGACGTATGCCCACCTCTGGCGGGGCTCGTCCCGGGGTATATAAATCTGGAAAAGGGGAAATGTGTCTGTCGCTACGCTGCCCCGATGGATCCAGTGCGTAACATTTTTTATCGAACCTTTTTAGCCCAGCTGATTTTTGGATACTCAACGCGCATCAGTGGCCCACCAACCCCGATTGTACAACCATTGCAAAAGCGGACCACTGTGAAGTGCGTATCCAATTATTCTAGTACCACCTCTCATGCTGACTGGACTTGGTAGTGGACTTGCCCACCACCGCCGAACCCTTCGTATACTCCCAAGCCGAAGCGTAACCTGCCCATCCTGATGCCGGATGGATCCCTCTCGCGATGCCCTTCGGGCATGGTTGCCTGCCCGCTTGATGCTCCCCCTACTTTGAACGGCGAGCGGGCTACTGCCACGGTGTGAGTTCACACTCTAGTATTCGCCGCGTTTATCCAATTTTATTTATAGCTCTATAAATGACCCTTACGAGTGCATCGAGCCCGAGACTTGTACAACTGTGGAGGTTGCAGTTCGATGGGTAAAGGTATAAACTGCAATGCCATGGCCGGCGTCCTTGGAACGAGCTGTTCCAAGGGGAAGTGTGTAATCTGTGAGTGAATTCGCCTTCGCCAACATACCTCTTGTCTTACACGTGATTCCTTTAAGACTCCTGCGAAAGAGGCTACAAAGTCGCCGTCAACGAGCAAGGCGCTCAGGAGTGCGTACCCAAATCCTCACGCCACATGCGCCTTTTCAAGTAACCCACGCACACATGCCTGGTTTGGGGTCAGATTTGGTGACTCGAGTTTCCCTGAACGTTTATGTCTCAAGAGACTTTTTCTCGTTTGGACCGCCATCTCAATCGCGGACATCGTATTGATTGTTGAATCTTGGTGTATTTCCCAACTCCATATTTTTATGGACTTGATCTTCTGCTTTTAGTTAGACACCCGATATCTCGGTGCGTGTAGGTATACTCGTTTGTATTATGATGTTAAACTGGGCGGTTGTACATACCCAGTTTCTTTATATCCCCCAGTTATACATAAGACCTTATCTTCCTCACGAAGTGACCATGTACCTGGAGCCAGCAGTCTTCTTTAATAATCGTTTTCTCCCTCGAACCGTAGCTGAATTCCGTCATACCCGAGCATAAATTGCCACTAAGGCACGGCGGCCTAGGCACCCCTGACTCCCCGCAATTCCAAGTCGGCCAATATGAATGCCCGAGGGCAGATAGCTACTGGGTCGGGGTTTATAACGTATCCGAAAACATGACGGCTTTGATCAGGAGCGCAATACAGAGAGTAAGCTTGAGTTCCACGAATTGTCGTGGTGGATTTGGGGAGGAGCCAGTGACAAAACTTGATTGTACCGCGGTAGTAACTAGCCCATCTCGGATTACAAAGACGAGCATTTCAACCCCCCACACAAACCCGCCGGTCGCTGTAACGTCACCGACACATTCTCGGCCGTGCCCTGCCCAATTTGATCGAGTGGATAAACTTTGTCTGACAGATGCACGAGGTCAATGCCAATTGTCTTGAAGTTAAAACAGCCGCTCGTCTCGGGCCATCTCATCCCCCCTCCCACTCTCTTTGATACCGTAAGTGACCAGTGTCCGACTATACAACGATGCTGATGTACCATACTTTGTGCTTGGCAGTGGCGAAGCATCCGCTAAACTATATTCATTTCGTTTTCTCCTGACTTTGAATAGTCATGCGTCCTTCCGTCTTCATTGCACCTCTCGTCACCATGATGGCCTCTACTTTGGCTGTAACGTGGAACTACGATGTATGTCCACCTTTGGCGGGGCTCGTCCCGGGTTATATAAGCCTGGAGGGTGGCAAATGTGTCTGTCGCTACGCCGCTCAGATGGATCCAGTGCGTGTTCCTTTTTCCGAGCTCTGGAATTTAGCTGACTTTTCGATACTCGCAATGCACCAGTGGCCAACCAACCCCGCCTGCACGACTGTTGCAAAAACGGACCGCTGCGAAGTGCGTACCCAAACTTTATCCTACCGAGCTACCGTGCTGACCAGACTTGGTAGTGGACCTGCCCGCCTAGCCCTTCGCCGGGTCTCAAGGCAAAGCGCAATCAGCCTATTTTGATGCCTGACGGATCTCTCTCCCGGTGTCCTTCAGGCATGACAGCTTGCCCGCTTGATGCTCCGCCAAGCTTGAATGGCGAGCGAGCTACCGCCACGGTGTGAGTGCGTACCCAAGCACTTGACATCCCGCCTAATTGCGAATTTTAGCTCGGTATATGAACCTTACGAGTGCATCGAGCCCGAGGAGGACCTATACAACTGTGGAGGTTGCAGCTCGACGGGCAAGGGTACGAATTGCAACGCCATGGTCGGGGTTCTTGGGACGAGCTGTACCGAGGGAAAATGCGTAATCTGTGAGTCAATTGGCCTGCACCAACACGTCCTCCACCTTACTCGATATTTTTCCAAGACTCTTGCGAACGAGGTTTTGAGGTTGCTGTCAATGAGCAAGGCGCTCAAGAATGCGTGCCCAAGCCCTCGCACCATATGAGGTTTTTCGAGTGATCCGCGCATACATGCAGGTTTTGGCGTCGCATTTGGTTCTTCGAACATTTCTGTTTCGAAGGAACCTATTCTTGCTCATCGCCCGCATTTTGGCTTATATTCTAGACCCGGGCACTGTGGTTATTGGATTTTGGTGTATTCCTCGTTTCCAGATTTTTGTGGACTATTTCTTTTTGGTTTAGCACGCATTGTGTTGGCACATATGGGTGTATCCAGTTGTATCACATCTAATTCGATAGTTATACCTACACTTCTTCTTTGCATCCCGCTGGCTGTGTACAAAACAGATATCGCGTTACCTTACATTTGGTGCCCCCTCCTCCCGTGCCCGTCTCAAATGCCATACCGCTCAAATCAATCTCTAATCGAGGATATTTAAAGTTTCGGTGTTTGGCGAAACCCCGCCAGTGATGACCAGACCACACGGCTTCCTGTTACTGGCTAATAGGTAGGTACTTGGTCTGCGAGTGATTCCTAGTCGCTCAGTTGTGGCTACGTTTACTGAACGGAAAATTTTGAGTTTCTGCATTTTTTACAATAAGTAATTGACCGTCTTTTAGTTTGTCGCCTCTAAATCCTTGTCCAACATCTTTGCACGCTCACGTACCCAGAACCCCAACCGGTTTCTCTGCTGTTTAGACATGAACTCCGTCATACCCGAGCATACACTGCCACCTGATATGACCACCATGCACCACAATTCCCAAGGCACGGCAGCCTAGGCTCGTCTGGCTGCACACGGTTGCAAGCTTGCTAGATGGACACTAAAATGCAGGTGGCTACTACGTCTAGTTGTACAATGTGACCGAAGAGCTGTCTTGTAGATATCTATAGCATTATAATCGCTCTCTAGCCCTCATATCATTCTCACGCGACATCACTAACGTAACTTCAGGATCATCAGCTATGGATCAATTCACATCCTACCGTGTTCCCCTCTGCCCCAGTGACGATCAAGTACTCATCAAGCTTGTGAATCTTCCTTTAACCTCTTAGGAGAGAGCGCACTCACAAGCATTCTGACTCTCGGGCCCTGGCGGTTTTTGCCATGGCGGGGAGCGCTTATAAGGCCGCGTGACCTTTCGGCCTCACACCGTGACAGCCGTGCCCCTTTCTTTGTGTCACACCGTCTTTCATGGTCATGACACAACTTATTGTTCTGTCAATGGATCCCATCCGGACGTACAATTTGTACTCGTGCATATACGCCAAAGTGCATATTCCGGCCATACTGCCAGTTTCAGCAACTCTCTACTTCATATTTGGATCGACAAATCAAACACGAGCGACTGCACTTCCTGTTTTGTTATCGTGCGTGCACAGCTTGGATTATTGATACAAGTTTCCCTGTTGCCAAGCCGCTTTCTGTGTGTTCTTGGCCACGCCGTGATATAGGATCAACTGGGCGAAACCTTCTTGATAGGTACAGCGTGGATGCGTTCCAACCCCCCTTTCGGATAGGGCCAATAAGTTCCGTTGGTTTAAAAGCCACCCCCCCCCGGGGCAATTCATACCTCGGAGTCTCCAATTTACTCCCCCCCCCCTATAGTTTTGGCAAGGCAAGTGATCTGCACCCCACGACGGGGCCAAAGCTGACCTGTGCGGCCAGATAGTTAACATTAGAGCTGGTGCACCAGCTACCTAGGTATACATCCCTTTTGCTCTTGCACTCTTGCTCTGGCTCAAACATTTTTGCCAGACATGCATATCCGTATTGTTCTAGCATCCCTCGCAACTTTGGCATCAGCCGCTGCAGCAACTTTCGATTCCGATGTATGCCCGCTGTAGTGGGGTCTGTGTCTTCCATAGCTATCGGAGTCCCCTTGCTGCCCTTAGGCGTGTCCACCGCTGTTGCTAGGGCTGGTCTTTGGATACCTGCGGCTGGTAGAAGGGCAGTGCGTTTGCATGTACACGGCCCAGTTTGACAGGACGGTGCGTGAGACTCCTACCAACCTTGATAACCAAGCCGGTTGCTTGATACCCATTACCCATTAGTGGCCACCCAACCCTGATTGCACGACGGTTGCAAAAGAGGATCATTGCGAGGTGTGCAGCTAAATTCTACCCAGACTATCCATTATTCCGACCAACCTTATAGTATACTTGCCCACCTGCTCCCAACCCCTCACACACCGCGAAGGCAAAGCGCAACCTTCCCATTCTTATGCCCGATGGATCCCTCTCCCGGTGTCCTTCAGGTATGACCGCTTGCCCGCTTGATGCTCCACCGAGCTTGAACGGCGAGCGAGCTACCGCTACAATGTGAGTTCACACTCGAGTATTCATCAAGTCTCGCTGATTGCATGTTGTTAGATCAATACATGACCCATATGAGTGTGTCGGATCCGAAGGAGATTTGTCCAATTGTGGAGGTTGCAGCTCAACGGGCAAAGGTACAAACTGCAATATCATATTTGGAGTTCTCGGAACGAGCTGCACAAACGGGAAATGCGTAATCCGTGAGTGAATTCGCCTGAGTCAACAGATATCTCATCTTATGCGACGTCTCTTCAAGATTCTTGTGAAAGAGGCTACGAGGTGGCCATCGGCGAGCAAGGCGTTCAGGAGTGCGTACGTAAAACTTCGCACTCCATGCGATTCTTCAAGTAATCCACGCATATATGCGAGCCTCGGCGTCAATCCAGTGACCCAAGGTTCCTTGAACGTTTTTCCCCGACTGAACCTTTTCTCCTTGTTTGATGCCATTTTTCATATTATTTGTGTTTCCATCGCAGGCTGCGCCTTGGGCTTGAATTCTAGTCTATTTCTCGGTCCCAGATTTATGAACATGATCCTTTACCTTGGTGGCTCGGCATGTAGTGGGTCGATGCATGCAGGTGTGCTATGTTGAACTTAGGAGTTACGCATATCCGATTCCTTGATTTTCCGCCAGCTAAGTGTAAGAATATGTACTTCCCGCTGCCCGGCTTCGTTAAGTTGGTGCCGCCTCCCGCCCCAGCCTCAAGGTAACCGGTCCCAGGCGATTTTCTATCATATCTTACGATCCTTTCGTTCCCGCCCTCGTACCTTGTGTACAGCGTCTATGAATACCGCTCACTATATTTACAGTGTGCGATCTCGTAGAAAGTCTACATAATGGTTAAGCCAGGTGAAAATGGATCGATCTAAAATTGGTGCCCCAAACTTTGCTTTACTGATAGTCGATACTTAATTTTTGCGAAGAACTGAGGCGGTCATAAAGCAGCCGGATTGTAACAAGAAGGAATTGTTATCTTTCGTGACGTCAGTGCAAGATAGCTTCTAGCCAAGGTAAGTTGTCCGTACCTGGCTCCCAAGGGGCACGGCAGGGTTCAGATCCGGACCACCCTTCCAAAGGTAACCCGAACAAGATTGGCCCTGCATCTGGCACAGTCCGGGTTCTGGTCAGGCTACCAGTATTAGTATCTATCTGGTCGACCACTGGTTAGTCACACCACGTACGGGTGCCGAACTTCCCAAATCTTAAGGCTTCTTTATTATTGCATATATGCTGCCCCAAAATCATAGTACCCTGACCACTTTAGATCCCCCTATTGCACTGCCTTCGTCCACGCCCCTCGACCTGATTGACTAGGTAAAACTTCCCTGGCAGGCACGGGGTGGATGAGTCGTGGTCCCCATGCCAGAGGAGATCGGCATCTAGTATTGACTTAAAGGCTTGCTCGCCACAACCATTGATGGCTCGAACGATCACACTCTCCTCCCTCCCCCCATCCCGAATCCAACAAAGTGGGTGCCATACACCTCCGACTATGAATCCGACCCTGACATATATCGCTAGCTGCTTGGCATTGAAGCGGCCTATCAGATACGTCTTCGATTCCCGCGCTCGAGCTTCCTGTTGTATATTTCGGGCAGCCATGCACCTCAACTTGATCATAGTAGCCCCGCTGGCTCTCGCCTCAATTGTAGCAGCGTTTGATCCTGATGTATGCAAGCCTTTGGCGGGGATGGTCAACGGGACTCTGACACTAATAGACGGAGAATGCATTTGTCTATACAATACTCGGAAAGGCCTAGTGCGCGCTATTCTCCCCGCACGCTCTTATTTTTTCTGACTTCTTGGTACCTATGGGGGCTAGTGGCCGGCCAACCCTAATTGCACCACCATTGCAAGAACTGACCATTGCGAAGTATGTACTCCAATTACATTCACCGGACTTACTATCTTGACTACATTTCGTAGTATACTTGTCCACACCCTCCCCGTCCATCACACACACAGAGACCGAAGCGAAATTTGCCTATACTGATGCCAGATGGGTCCCTCTCTCTATGTCCTTTTGGCATGACAGCTTGCTCGCTTGATGTTCCACCGAGGTTGAACGGCGAGCAACCTACTCGCGCCATGTGAGTGCGCATTCTATCCTTCGTTATGCCATTTTGATGCAGGTTTCAGCTCAATAAATGACGCGTATGAGTGTATCGAGCCCGACGAGGATCTATACAACTGTGGCGGTTGTAGCTCAACGGGGAAGGGCATAAACTGCAATGCCATTGCGGGTGTCCGCGGGACGAGTTGCGTTAAAGGAAAGTGCATGATCTGTAAGAACATCCGGTCACGCCACGCTCTTAGATATCTGACGCAAGCTTCCCCGAAGATACTTGCCAAAGGGGATATCAACTCATAATCGACAGTCAGGGTGTCCAAGAATGCACGCGTAAAACTCCGCGCCGCATGTAACCTTTCAAATCGTCGACGCATACTTACGAATTACGGAACTATACTGTATCATGATCCATGCCGACATTTTCTGATGTTTAATGACTCCTACGGCGTTTTCCCTAAGCAGTTTTGCTTCTCTTCTAGTGTCACTTTTGAACTTTCATCTCCAATTGTACTCTCATCTCAGACGTCGTATAATAGCTTTCAAGTTTTAACATATAGCTCGAGTCTTCAATTTCTATAGGTTAAATTTAGTGGAGAATCCGGTACATGGTGTGGGTAAAACCTTCCAGTTACCCGGTCTTCCGGTGGTATGGAATATGTGGGTATACACGAACGAGCGTTCGTCTTCATTTGCAAAAGGAGTGTTTGGTAATATTTCGCTCCAATACTTAGTCAGAGTTATAATACAGCGCCAGGTACTTTATTTCTTATTCTGGGAGAGGAAGCTTGAGCTCCTGTCGAGCTTTGGCCCGGCCACCCATCATCAACGTAACATAGTCAGCGCCTTCTAATATATGTCCTTCTCGCCTTGTCGATTTAGTTTTGGGCTTCAGTTTGGACTTTTCTGCCTTCTTTTTGCTATCTGAAGCTTTATCAGCCTGAGGCTGGGATACCGATGGGTTGGTTTGGGACTGAGTTTGCGCAGCAAAGGAACTCGTGGTTTTGCCCTGTGGACCAGCGGAGGTAGTTAGACGGTGAACATTAAGGTTGGTCCCAAATTATTCACCTTGCGCTTGTGAAGTTTTGCACTCTTTCCCATAGGGATAATACGCAGTAGTGGCAGGAGGGGAGGTAATAAAATTTGGCCGATATGGCCGTGCGGCGATCGCTGGGCGCCTATCTTATTTATAATCACGTGCAGAGTCACATGACTTGCCGTTGACGTTCCGTGTCGCGATCAACCATCTACCTCACCACCGTTGGGACTTCTTCGTCTTCAGTTCAGGAGCTTTCTTGAACCTCTGAGCGCAACCTCTTTTCTACCGCCTATTGAAACTACACCTGGACTCGATTTTACAGGTGTAGATCTAGACTGACCACTCGCGTATCAAATCATCGCCACTAAATCAATCATAATGCCTACTCCACCTTCGCCGCCTTTGTCTGCCATTGATACGGAAATATCAATTATTCCTCCCGTCGTCGAACCACTTCCTTTACTTCGACCTCTCGGTGTGGTTAACCGTAATCCGAGTCCGCTTTTCGCGAAACTGGCAGACTTATACCAGGCGCTTAGAAATGAGAGGAAACCCGAAAGGAGGAAATCTATGTTATCGAGATGGTTTACGGTAAGGGTATTTTGAGGAAGAATACGTGCGATATACTGACACTCACTATTGCAGAATTGGCGCGAAAAAGTCGGGACAGACCTCTATCCTGCGCTGCGCCTGATATTACCCCAGGTGAGAATTGGTGTCCATAAGCATACTCACACCTCACTAAATCTACCCTTGCAACAAGAAAGACCGCGAGCGCGCCGTGTACGGCCTTAAAGAAACTACACTCGGGAAGTGTTTCCTCGCTTCCATGGGTATAGATCCAAAGTCGTCCGACGGAAAGCGGGTGCTGAACTGGAAGAAACCCACGCCTGACCATGTAAGTTGACATGTAAATATCCTTCTCTAGGAGTCATATTGACGCGCCCGAAGCCTACTGTGGGAGATTTTCCGACAACTCTGTATGAAGTGCTTGCACCGCGATGTCCCAACACCCACGGAACGCTCACGGTAGACCGCCTGAACGAGTTGTTGGATGATCTCACCAAGTCAGTAAGAAACCTGTGAGTCTGGCAGAGCCTCGACATTGGATCGATTCCGCAGGGCAACTGAATCTCGACTCGAGGGAAATGCAGATGCAAGTCATCCGTAAAATATGTGACGCCTGCACCGCGAGTGAGCAAACATGGATTGTACGGATTATCCTCAAAGGTATATACTCCGGTCTGCTCACCTTGAATGTACTATCCGGGAACCTGAAACTCTTGTCTAGATCTTGCAATTCAGGTCAAGGAAACTAGCGTATTAGGTGCCTTCCACCCCGACGCAATGGATTTGTTCAACACCTGTAGCGACCTCAAGCGTGTCGCCTGGGAACTTTGGGACCCTGCTCG
>WSTG01000639.1:4943-15328 GCA_019616325.1 Ceratobasidium sp. 394
AGCTATCGTTGCAGTCGTTGATCACGGTTGGGCAATGTCCAGCGACTTGAAGGCCCACTTTTCTCGGATCAAAAGCCGACTATCTGACGGGCGAAAGGTTCTGGAGACCATTTATAACAGCAAAGAAATCCAGATATACGATGTGCCCAACGTCAAGCCCGAGACGGATGTCTTTGGACGTCCGCCGCCACAAGAGGGTGACTCGTAAGTGGGCAACCAACCCGACAAAGCGAACGCTGCTAAAAGATTCACCAGCTTCTACCTTGCGACTGATGAGCGCTCGCCCGACGGGCTGAAGTACGTTCGTGCCAATGGGGCCATCCTTATTGGCGACCTCATCACGCTCGAGGACAGACAAGAATTCGGATGGCCAATTATGCTCACAGATGTGCTTGCGGTCGTTGAGCAATCAGTGCTCAGCCACTCGGCATACTTTTATGCGCATGCTATGAGCAGTGTCGCGGGCGGCGTTGTGAACATGCGTGCGGCGAGGGGGGCGGATAGACGAGCTGCGTTGATTGATTAGGTGTGCAGTAGACTTTTTTGTTCTTGCTTTTTGCTATCAGGTAGAGAGTTTACTATTAGTTCTTCGACATTTGCTATCGTGGGTGACTGGACAAGAGATGTATACAACGCTCTTTATGTTTTCAAATAAACCGTCTCTATACAACGTGATATTGCCTTGGCTTGGTTTCACATGGCTTTGGGAGCGCCTCCCTGGAGATACACACATGCTTTGCACACATCCGCAGTAGCTGTGTCACCGAACGGGTACGAGCGAACGATCCACGGGCATACTCCCGGGTGTTCGGGCTTCGATCAATGATGTGGAGGGGTTATCTGAGCGCTTACCGTAACCACCAAAAATACCCTGCGCAGTGCTGTGTTTGACATGCGTGGCGCTCCCCATCACTTGCTCTCTCTCGCCGTACGACTGCGAAACCTAGAGTAACAATTTTCCAAAGTGCATTTCTCCGCATCTAATGCCCCCTGGATACAAGCGGCTCGAGCAGGACGACGAAGTAGACGCCCCACTCCTCTCACGGCTAGAGGTCGACGATAGCAACAGTCTTGGTCTAGACAACCGTCCAAGTCAAAGGGGACATTTCTCCTATGATGGTCGCTCAACACTATGGCGATACATCACGTTTTTTGGTGTAGCGACCTTGACGGGCATGGTTCTCCAAGCCCTTATCTGGGGTTTTACTGTCACTTCTAGTAATGAGATCTCGGCTCTGCGAACTGGGTCTTGCAAAACTGAAGTGCCGCTTGTTGTCTCCCTGGCATCTCAAAATGGGACAAACGAAAAAGCGGTGGAAGATAGGTGGCCACTAGATAAAGTCCGGGAGATGGTGTCACATACCAAAGGTTACTATGCTCGGGACTATAGCTTGAATTTGGGATGGAACAACGTGAGTCTACCCAACAGCTTGTTCTAGTTCCGTGTTTCAACCCTCACTCTTAGATGAGGTTCATCATCGAGGCGGCACTTTTGCACGCGAGTCTGCTCAACAGAACCTTGGTCCTACCATCATTTGTCTATGCCCGGTCATGCGAGTTTGAAATGTGTGTTTATCACTGCTTTTGGGAGCACAGCTTATTGATACACACCCAGATATGCGTGTGCAGGTTTCACAACAATGGTCAATCGCGGTGATGCACTCAACTCGGACGAATGGCGCAATGACCCGATTGAACAGCAAATGGGATTCAAAGTGCCTATAGGCGTCAGTCCAGGTTTAATGCAACGTGCCTAGCAATGTACTTATTGTTTTATTCTAGATTATGCTTGATCTCACGCACCTCCGAAAGACACATTCTGTTGTCACAGTCGAAGAGTACCTCCTACTTCACAACTTGTCTACCAGCTTGGAATGGTCGACTGGTCACTGGCATCCTGTCAATTATCACAAGACCGAGCCTCCAGTATCCTTATACGTCATCTCCAATGGCGAATATGATCCCAAGCCCATGGTACGCGTAGACCGCTTGCCACCCGGTGGAACCAAGGGCAACGAAACTTCCGAATTGTCCCAACTATTACTTGGGCGCTTAGGAAAAGAGCGGGCTGCGATGCCAATGGCGGATGCTAAAGAGGTGCTATCCCGCAAGATGAACCTCACGGGCGTGGACGTTGAGCCGATACTCGAAGAGAATGGCTGGGCAGTACTACACACTTTTCGTGGATCGTGCGTTTCTTTCGCGGATTTTATCTAGCAGTTCAACTGATTCAAGTTGGAATGAGCAGCCACGGCAAGGATTGGATGAAAAGTGTTGTAGATCACATGTTTGAAGTTGCACCCCGTTCTCGCCTACGGGGGTTGGTCGAAGATTACGGCTGGGTCGATAGAGAAGTCTTGTTGCTCGAAGGAGAGATCCACCTAAATAGGAAACCTGTGAGTTCTAAACCAAATTTCAACCTCGGTCTCGCTCGTCCCAAACAACTATATACTCAGCTAATTACGTATCTTTCCGGCATGTATGCGACGTACTTACGTTTTGTCTCTCTAGGGCTCCCTTCTCTTTACGAGCATGCCTCCACGCGACGCCTTTGCGCGAACGGTACTGTTCGATTTTCGGCCGTTGGAAGCATTCCATAGCCTCGCACTCAAGATACACTCCCGTCTAGAGGCTCGTGTTGGGGGCCGTATGTGGATGGGTGCACATATGCGCCGTAAAGACTGTAAGCACCCTTCGGTCATGAGATGTGGATGAACATCTGAAAGTCTCGTGTCACTTCCCTCGATCGCCTCAAGTCCTTCGTATGGGGTGGACGTCAGAGTGGAGTATTCAGGCGCATTTGTCCCGTCTCAAGTTGCGCTTGAGCATGGGGCAGATCGTCCTTGAACAACTTCACAAGGAAAACAAGTTTCAGACATATGACGTACCAGGGATCAAACCCGAACGCGAGGTCTTTGACCGTGACCCCCCAAAAGAAAATGATCCGTAAGTCCATGCTACTGCCAGCGTGACGAACATTTCCTTACCCCAAAATTAGGTTCTACTTGGCTACCGACGATCGTTCCGAGCAAAGCAAAAAGTACTTGCGCGAAAACGGGGCCATTCTAATCGACGATCTCCTCACACTAGAAGACCGACAAGCATTCGGCTGGTCCATCATGCTGACAGATGTCCTCGCAGTGCTCGAACAGTCTATTCTCGCTCATTCTGCGTTCTTTGTCGGGCATGAGTACAGCAGTGTCACGGGTGGAGTGGTAAATATGCGTGCTGCGATGGGGGCAGACCCTCGAGCTGCGCTGATTGAGTAGGCTGATGTATAGAGAGATGTGCTGCGTATCGTTCCCTGGACTATTTCCCTTGGTGGATTTATATTATGTAAATGTATTGTACGATGCTGCCTTGCTAATGTTTCCATACCCAAAATTAGACATATGCACCGCTTTGGGTCACATGACCGCGTTTCCACGATCACGAAGGCCGAGTTCGCCTTGCTGAGATCGACGACTGAGGCGATGATTCTACAGCATCGAGCTTTGTTGTATCCTCCGACGACGCTGCGATCTGACTGCGAGAGCCCTAGGCTGTGCACATGTTACCAAGACTAGCGAACGTATCAAAGGCGTGCGACCAGCCGCAGTCTTGGAGGACGTTCGGATATATCGCGCGGTGGATCGCCCTGGGCTCACTGCGATGAATAAATACTGGGCTTGGCTTGGCTTGGGTGCTGCACGCTCATTCGGTTCAGCCCACAATGTCCAGTGAGTTAAAAGGTGTTCAAGGATTTAAGCGACATTGAACTGACTTCTGCGCTACTTAGACGATTCTACCAACTTTCCCTATGACGCCAGTATCCCCGCGGCTATCTTATTCACGGTACTATTTGGACTCACACTCCTGGTGCATTTTGTGCAAGCGATTTGGGGGAGATGCAGATACCTCATCCCCCTGCTAATCGCGACGGCCCTTGAGACTGCCGGATATGTGTTCAGGTATGGCTCTCGTGTTTTACCTCCCCCGGGACATACGCTAACTCGAAACTCTGGAAGATACCTCGCTATCAAAATGCCAACTCAAGAGTGGCCTTCAATTCTTTCTCAAATATTCATCATTGTTGCGCCGGCGTTTCTTGCGGCCAATGGTGCGTCTGAACGCTAGTAGTCTACCTGCACAGTTGCTCATGATTAACCCAGAGTACATGATTTTTGGCCGAATCATGGCCTACGTTGGTTCTGAACATGGTCTCATCCGCCCAACAATTATCACCAAGCTATTCGTTGGCGCCGACATTCTTACAATCCTTACCCAGGCTGCTGGAGGTTCTATGCTGGTACACCATGTCTTCCTGCTTACTCTGTGGTGGGCTAACGGGCCTTTTGATCCGTAGAATGGCGATAACATGTCATCGCTAAGGATAGGTCGTTTGATCCTCATCGGTGGACTGGCCGCACAAGTGGGGACCTTTGCGATTTTCATGGTCCTTGCCGTTGCATTCGACATTCGTACAAGGCGTCGACTTGGCTCGGATATGAAGGCTATTCATCCGCTCATATGGGCATTGTATGCCAGCGGCATCTTGATCATTATTCGTAGCATATACCGTACTATAGGCAAGTCATTTGTGAGCTCAGGAGACAAGACACTAACGTTCTGGGTAGAGTTCTCCCAGATACATTTCACCGCCGATGACGAAACTGGATACGTTGTCGATCATGAATGGTTGTTCTACGTGTTCGATTCTCTCTTGGTCCTTGTAAGCACTCGCTAAATGCTCTCTTATGTTAAGTTCGATCATTCATCAATTGTCCTTCGCAGGCGGCTACTGTGGTATTGAACATCATTCATCCATCCAGCTATATACCTAGCCGCAAGGGACTCCGTATGGACGGCACAACATACGAGGTCAATAGCAGCTCTTGGTGTTGTTGCTGCTGTGGGCGGCGCAAGCGAAAGAGGTATGACACTCCCTTTGGCGTGGTAGTCCGAGCTCATACCCCTTGGCAGCCGCAACACATCTGAATCAGAGACTCAATTGAAACCCATCCCGGAAGCTGTTTGAAAGACTTTGAGGGCGATTTTTTCCAGGTGTATGCGTCTTATTGCGACCGGATTTACGCTTTAGTCTATTCATCCCGTCGTAGATATGTCACATTGTTTATTTCAGAGGACTTTCAGTAGCCATTTCTACAGCTGTAACACCTTAATGTACATTTATAATTTCGACACAAGCATTTCGTTATCTCCGTAAAGCTCACAAAATTTCTTCACGCCACCATCAAGTACCCAAGCCTTCGAAGTTTCGATCCCACGCTTCTGCAACTCCATGACATACCAACCAGCTACCCTTGGCCCACGTCCAGTCGCCGTGCAACTGTTGCAGTGAAATATGACCTCGGGGATATTCGATAACAATGTTACGATGGTCGAGATCGTGGGATAGAAGGAATGCGCTGGTAGATTAATTGCGCCTTTGATGAACATAGACTAGGGAGGTAACATTCGGACCCGGCGATTGCGTATATAGACCTGACAAGCCTACCTCGAAATCAGCTCGTCGCACATCAACTACGATATAGTCAACGCCAGCTACTTTCGAGTCAATCAACTCGGCAAGAACTTCAGGGTTCATTCGCGAGGCATCGAAAGAAGGTGTAGGATAGGCAGAGTACCATTGATTTTCGGTAGTGGAAGAGCTTGTCATGATGTTGGTGATGCTAAACAACGAAGGCGTCCGTTAAAACCCATTGGTCACGTGAACATTTTAACTCTGTCGGGCTCCAGTGTCGCGGCTTGGCTGCTCGGTCACCCAAGGAACCAGTAAACGACGTGTTGAACCAGAGGGGATCGACGTGGTACAATCTCTGCTTGCCCCATTGGGCACCGACGCCCCAGGATTGATTCTCTGCTCGCGCTAGAATCACACAGGGAATATCGCGGATCAAATAATGGTGGCTTTGAGCCATGCTTTGGTTGGATCTCGTTCGTCTTCATTCGGATATATATGGCCTATTGGTAACCTTGCAGGACATGCGCTCCGCTGGATGCGCCTGTTTGCGTCTGATAGGGTTTACTTCCAAAGATAGGCAGAGAGTTTGCCTTTCTTTTTCGGACCCAGATCGTTGCATGTGCTAATCAACTTGTAATATACTGTACTAGCTTACGTTTAAGATTGTGATGTTCTAGCCCACGTTTATACACGGAGCCCGCCCTCAAGTATAAAACTCTCTAACCGCCCACTTTTTCACCCAGCACGACTCTGAAGAATCGCCCCCTTATCCTCATCTCTTAGCTAGCGTTATCATACATTCCCTAGCCATGGCTTCTGGGTCGAAGTAAGTACCTGTTCCGCTGGCAATAGCCTCATCGTGTAGCAGCTGCTCAGGTCCTCGACGTCTGCCTTCAGAAAAAGAAAAGCTACAGACGACACTGGGTCGATTGACAAGGGCTACCTTTCCAAGGAAGCGCTCCGTAATAGACTCTCCAAATGCCAGCCTAACAAGATCGGCGTAACACTCCTTGACTCGGTTCAAACCGCCACACCCGCCGAGCTCCGCGTCATACAGTCCCTCCTTGCCCCTCTGCTCGAGAGCAAAACCGTCCCGCTCCACTGCGTACGCTGTCACAATCAGTATACCGAGCCTGCGAACCATAGCTCTGCTTGCAACATTGAGCATATGGAGCCGAGCACGAGCAAACGGGGCTATAACTACACGCATACCTTTCCTTGTTGCGACACGGAGGTTGAATCGGACTTCTATGATGATTACGGGGACTCTGCGGAAATCTATTGTTTTACTGGTCCCCATACGACTGACAAAGAGGAGGTTGAGTACTACGATGCGATAAGCGGGGGTGGTAACGAGCTCATTGTGGAGTGCGAGGAAATGGGTTGTGATTAAGCGAGGTTTGTAGTATTTTAGTAAGTTGACGGTGCTGTATGTTGTGCTTTGCTAGTCAATCTAGAGATAGCTTCATGGGTTTACGTATCCAGTCTCTGGTTAAAAACCAATAGCTCCGCCAATGTCTGAAACTCGTGCATATAAGCGCCGGATGTTCCCGAGCACAGCCCCCATGCCTATAAAGCTGGTCATAGCGCCAGGCCAGAAGAAAACCTCGACTTCCAACCATGTCCTCCCCTAAGGAGCCGGCTCAAAAGCAAGTATATATATCCTACATGGTTGGTACTGCTTCCTAACATCTAGTATTTCAAAGAAAACGGAAAACCGCAGACACCGATTCCGAGAGCTCAGCTTCTTCTATCCTCCAGCCTCTCTCGAAGCAAGAGCTATGTGCCGCACTTGCTAAGTGCCACCCTCCTAAAGTCGCAAAGTCGCTGATTAGTGGTCTCGAAAACGCTACCGCTGAGCAGGTCGGCGCCGTACAGTCTCTCCTTGCCCCACTCTTGGCCACCACTCTGGAACCGCTTCACTGCGTGCGGTGTCATCGCAAGTACTTTGAATCGGAAAACACCAACTCTTCCTGCAAGATCGAGCACGACGAACCCGAAGATGAAGGCATTCTAGTATACGAGGGTCACAACAAGAAGCGCATGCATAGGTATCCCTGTTGCGACGAGAGCTTCCCCTTAGACTCCGACAGTGAACCTACAAGCACAATTTGTTACACGGACTGGCACACGACAGATCCAGAGGATGTTGAATACGAGCGGAACAAGACCGTACAGACGTGCGAGGAAGCAGGGTGCATCATCGAATCTGACTAGGTGCCTCAAATTATTCAGTGGCTGTTTTTTGGTCAGTGGCGGTAATATGCGCGGTGGCACACTTCGGCTGACCTAATGTTCTGTTCAAAGGAGTTTCCATTGCCGAATGTGTTCTCATGTGCCTGGAATGATGTGTATCTCTATTCTAACGTCAATTCCGAATGAAGGGTTTGTGCTTCCTTTCTGAACATGGATGGTCGGGGTGTCAATCGAGTTCACTATCCATCAGCTGCCGGGCTTCTGGTCTTGACTTCACACATCTATAACACAGACCGTTTCTAGGTGTAAAAATCCACGTCCTCCAATTTTCGCCCCGTTCGCTCTGACAACTCCCTCACCTGTTTTTTCGTGGCCAAGGCTCTATTAGGCGGCAGAAGTAATGGCCTCCAAGTCCAAGTAGGTGTATTCTCTTCGTTGAGCACAACAAGGCGCAGCTGATCTGATTCCTGTAGGAAAAGAAAGGCCGAAGATAGTGTCGAATCCGCCCAGAACAGCTCTCTTTCAAAGGAGGACCTTCGCGATAGGCTGTCCAAATGCCCCCCGAAAAATATCGCCCAGGCACTCCTCGAATCGGTCAACACCGCTACTCTCTCTGAGCTCCGCGCCCTACAGTCCCTCCTCGGCCCCCTTCTCGAAAATGCAAACGTCCCGCTTCATTGCGTGCGCTGTCATCAGGAGTACACCGAGCCTACCAACGACAGGTATGCCTGCAACATCGAACATATGGAGCCATCCAGGCGGGGCTACCGTAAGAGGAAGATCACGTATCCTTGCTGCGACCGGGAGGTCCAGATGGAAATTCGCTGTTACTACGCCGACGACGTTGGAGAATATTGTTTCAGCGGGCCACACACGACGGACCCAAACGAAGTTGACTACCACAGTCCCGATCTCCAAATGGGGAACGATAATATCTTGACATGCAGTGACGTGGGATGCGATTGAAAGGATTGGGGTTCTCTGTTTAGGGGCTAATTGGGCTATATGCGGACTCTGTTGTATCTAAGCATTGTCTTGTATCCAGCGATCAATAAAGTCTTACCGTTTGATATTCCGAACCGCAGAGCGAAAATGGAACTAATTTTGATATTTAATCATCCTAACGCCGTTTCCAACCAAGCCAATGTTGTTTACAAAGGACATTCAGCCACGTCGACTGTTGTCCAAAGGGGGTTTCTGGGAGCAAGTATTTACTGGTTTGCAGCTCTTGGCACACCCGGCGTGATTATGATACCTCTTAAGCTTTTACCGAGACGACAGCTCTCCCTTGTCCTAGGTTTCATCCCGGCCTGCCAGATAAAGGCTGTCTGCCATCTTATCGCTCGGAACGATTCCATCTGGTAATCGCACGACCCTATCAGCTTTCGATTCCTTGTGAAGCCTCATCAACAGCTCTAGGCACGTCGAACATCTACCAAGAAAAGAAGGGCAGGTAAAGCACAACCTACCAAGACCAGGCCACTCTAGCCCTCTGCAGATGTTGCCCACTCTCACAAACGCGACTCGATGACTCCTCGACCACGCGACGTCGGAAAAAGTTCACGCGGGACAATTGTTTCTCGCTCGTGAATACCGGCCCACCTTGCGCTGCGAGCTCCACCCTGAAAGCTACGGTTCCACCGACATTGGATAGGTACGAGTCAGACGCTGAATGGAGTAACTCACGACAAAGACTTCTCGAAATAGGGGAGATACACGGATACATCAACTGCAGTTCTCTTGATACGATCTTCCCGTAGGCAAACGCTTAAATCCTTCAGTCTAAACCACTTTCAGCATTCTCGTATTTGATCACCAACAGTGGGCGAGGTAAGCGCTCGTGTGGAGCCATGTGGTATCTGATTCCAAGCCGCAAGCGCCGCTAGGCACACCTTGACTCGAGCTGCCCTGGCTGCTCTTCGATGTAATTAGTGGAATTATCACGCACGAGTTCTGTGAATTAGTGAGATTTACAGTACTTCACAAGCAGAAGAATGCACGATTGTCGTAGTTGACAGAAAGGGGCTGAAACATATCCGACATTACCGGACGCGAGCCTGCTCTGTACCCGGCGGTGCCACTGTACCGAATACAAACGGTGAACAATGTCTTGCCCGAGAGTCACGATTTTCAGGTCAAGAACCAAGCTTGTGCTTGAATTGTGAACTGCTGTAGCACCTCCGACGCCGGAGCAAACGATCGAGTCGTCTCATGTGCAATTTTTGGCTACTGAATTGTTACACTACTCGGGCGGACTGGGATACCCGCCTTGCGCTTGGCCAAAAAAAAGTTTAGCTCCATCCTTTACGCTTGATGCCGTCTGAAATCGATGAATAGTACAATCTCACGATGAGCGCGCCCTCGATCATCTTCCCCGCTCTCACATGGAGAAGACCAATCCTCGGTGAACGAGGGGCTGACTCACATCATTTAATTTACTGCTAGTTAAGATTCAGCAAGCCCGAGTGCAATGCAGTCTCACCACTTTACGCCCAACACTCACAATTCAGCCAGCCGAGACCGTACCCTGAAAAAGAAAATCAATTGATTGCATTGCAGCAGACATTCAGCGCATGATGCATGGGTGATATGGTATGAGATGGAAAGAGGTAGATCAACAAGCCATAGAGATATCGAGATCGAAAGCCAAAACCGAACAGCAGAACCGAGGAATAGAATAAGATGACAGTGATAAATCAATGAGATGAACGAGATGAGATGAGGG
>WSTG01000640.1:0-15321 GCA_019616325.1 Ceratobasidium sp. 394
GCGCAGGTGATTTTGTATTTTTGGATCGAGGCGCAAAACGTTTCGGGGTTGAAGGCGGAGGAGATTACGACTGGGATGGCGAGTGTGAGCTGTGATGAGTTTAATTATCAATATGTTTGGCTTGAAGAGCAAGGATGGACGTACTGGGTATTGAATGAGGTGTAGACCGCCATACGAGTGAAAGAATGGCAAGATGCCGAGTAGGACGTCTCTACCCTGAATCATCTGGGGAAACGCGGCCCGGGACATCGTAAGGACAGCATTGGTGTTGTGGTGCGAAGTCTAACGTAACAGATTAGGGGATGATTTTAGGAGAAAAACAAGACTTGCCTCGACGCCTTTGCTCAGACCAGTCGTCCCAGAACTATAGCACAAGTAAACAGTCTCATCCGACAGATCACCATCAAAATTTTCCTCCTCTTCCAGCTTGCCACTGTGCAAAAGTGAGTCGATTTGGGTATAATTTTCTGCACCTTTGGGCGCAGGCTCTTCAAAATTTAGCAAAACCACCTAGGGCCCGGTAAATTTTCCAATCGAAAAACGTTAATTCCCCACTCACGCGCTTTTGAGCCTCTTTCGCGGGCACTTGGAGCACTTCGAAAGCTTTCAACAGAGTTTGCAACAGCGCCTGATGGACAAGAACGTATCCAGAACCCGAGTCGGATATTTGGTGAGCCAGCTCGAGAGGGGTGTAGGCTGCGCTGGCGGGCGAACATTTGAGTCCGGCCGCAACGCATCCCAGCATCGCGATGGGCCATATGAGCGAGTTGGGACTAGGTATATGTAAATTTGCGAGGTAAATAAAGTGGTAACTTTGAACGCACCTAAATATCATAACCGTGTCCCCTCGCTTTGTCCCCAACACGTTCCGCAAGCCGTGTGCAAGGCGCAACGACAAGTCGTGTACATCGCCTCGCGAAAACGTCCGTCCGCTCGCTGCGTCGATAAAGGCCGGAAGCGATTCATCGTACCAAGGCTCCTTGGGGAATAGCTTGGAAAACACAGACTGGCGAGGGATGACATAGTCTGGATACGACGACCTGTAGATGCGAACAGAGGACATGGTGGGAATGAACAGGGGGACGAGGATATTTTTACATGGCCTGACGTGGCTGATAATGCACAGCCGGAGAAGACTGATGGTTGGCGACTTCCACGTTCTCGCCACACGGACAGGGACATCAGGGTCTAATTGCCACCCGATTGCCACCCATCAAACTCTGATCGTTATAAACTAATTGCTTGGTCGGGAACAGGTGGTGGTTCAAATCGATGATCTTTCTAGAGTGTAGGTAATCTCTGAACAGAACGAACCTATAATCCGTAACATTGTGATCAGTAGGGCCTGGACGAACTACTTATACACAAATAATAGATCCACGGAGTGAGTTAGCTTTCACAAGCCAAGGCGAGACGACGGCTCAACGGCTTCAAGCATGCCGGATGATAAACCGTTAAATACTCCCACGACCCGAGACAAACTATCCAACAAAATACTCAACGCACCCCATCTGCACAAATCCTCTTCACGACCCCAAAAAGAGTTTCAAATGATGTGGTATTGTGTTGTTCTTCGAAATACCCGTAGATAGCACTTTATGAAAGATGCCGACACTCATCTTGACTAGATCCATCTACAACTTGGCCTTGACACCCGTTTCCCCCACCTCCTTCTTGGCCAAATCCCGAAGCTGCCTTCGCAAAATCTTCCCAGCCGCACTCTTAGGGATTGCTTCAATGACGATTACACCTATCGCCCCATACATTAACATACAGCTTCTAAGACAGGAGATAGGGACTTACCGCCACGCAAGAATTTATGCTTTGCAACCTTGCCCTGGATCCAGGTTTGCACCTCTTTTGCAAACGCGTCCCGTTCAGATTTGGAAAGAGATGCATAGCCCCTTCGGTGTACGACGTAGGCCCTAGTGTCCGGATATTAAGGAGATAAGAGTGGCGAGGATTGGCGCGGACGATCGGCGATGCGGGGTGATCGGCTCGTTAGACTTTGTGTGGGGTTATAAATAGAAAACTTACCGCGGGAGCTCGGTCGCTTGTTCCTCGGAATGGACACCAATGACTCCAGCGTCGATGATATCAGGGTGGGTCAGTAGGACATTTTCCAGGTCGGCCGGAGGCACTAGTGAAGCGATATGAATTAAATCGAAAATTACAAAGAGGACCTGAACGCACCTTGGAAACCCTTGTACTTGATCAACTCCTTCAATCGATCGACGATGGTAAAGAACCCATCCTTATCCCTGACCGCAATATCCCCCGTCTTGAACCACCCATCAGGCGTAATCGAGTTCCGCGTGGCCGTCGGATTATTCAAATACCCCCTGCCGACTCTTAGACACTTCTCTCTCAATCATAACATTAAACTCACTTCATAACCGACGCCGACCTCAACCAAAACTCGCCCGCCTCGCCTTCTTTGACATCCGCCCCATCCTCCCCGACCAACCGCGCTTCCATATTCGGCAAAAGCTCGCCCGCACTCCCGATTTTTTCACCGGCCCGTCCGATCGGCAACAACAAGCATGTCGGACTGGTCTCGGTCAATCCGTACCCCTGCGGGACAACTACGTTTGCACCGCATTTCTGGAGACGAGTTTGTACACGCTCGATGAGTTCAGCGCCGAGTGGTGCAGCTCCGGAAAAGAAGAACTTGAGCGACGAGAGGTCGTATTTATCTACGACCGGGTGCGAGGCTAGCAGGACTAGAACAGGAGGGACGATGAGGGCGCAAGTAATCTTGTATTTTTGGATGTGGGAGCAAAAGTCTACCGGATTGAACGGAGGTGAGATGACGACGGGAATAGCGAGTGTAAACTTGTTGAGGGTAAGTTTTACGTAAAATAGGTGAAAGTTTGGGGCGTACCGGGTAATGAAGGATCTTTGCAGCACCGTAGATATGATAAAAAGGCAAGATACCAAGCATGACATCCTTGCCTGGGTACATCCCGGGGAACGCTGCTCTACAGCATGTAAGGACCGTATTGAGATTGTTGTGCGTCGTCTAAGAATGCGTGTTACAAGCCGATTCGCCGATGGAACATCATAGCTCACCTCGACGCCTTTGCTCAGACCGGTCGTACCAGAGCTGTAACAAAGATAGACCGTCTCGTCTGATAAATCCCCGTCAAAATTTTCCTCCTCTTGCAGTTTTCCGCCTTGCAGTAGCGAGTCAAGCTGGACAAACGATTCCATTCCGGCCGGCGCGTTCTCGCCAAAGTTCATCAAAATGACCTAGCGATCCGCCCTCAAATGATCAACACCGCAAGCGAGATACAACAGCCGTCACACAAGGACACAACTCACACGTTTCTTTGCCTCGTTCACAGGCACGTTAAGCGCCTCGAACGCTTTGAACAACGTTTGCACCAGCGCAGGATGAACAAAGACGTATCCCGCGCCTGAGTCCTTGAGCTGGTGCGCTAGTTCGGGAGGGGTATAAGACGAATTTGCGAGTGTGCACTTGAGGCCGGCCGCAACGCATCCGAAAAGTGTGATGGGCCACGACATCGAGTTGGGGCTGGCGATGGAATGAATATCGATGAGCTCGACAACCGGATATTCAGTCACATACCTAAAGACCATGACCGTATCCCCTCGTTTCTTGTTC
Organism: Ceratobasidium sp. 394; assembly: GCA_019616325.1. Lineage (NCBI taxonomy): Eukaryota > Fungi > Basidiomycota > Agaricomycetes > Cantharellales > Ceratobasidiaceae > Ceratobasidium > Ceratobasidium sp. 394. Next base: position 3,629 of record WSTG01000640.1, read on the forward strand.
AACACATTTCGTAGACCGTATCCTAAGCACAAGGACAAGTGCCGTACGTCTCCTCTCGAAAGTGTTCGTCCACTCGCAGCGTCGATAAACGCAGGCAACGATTCGTCGTACCATGGTTCCTTAGGGAAGAGTTTAGAGAATACGGATTGTCGAGGGACTACATAGTCCGGGTAGGATGATTTGTAGATGCGAGGGGCGGACATGGTGCGCAAGAGGAGGGAGAGCTGAGGGCGTCGAGGAAGAGTCCTTTTATGGTTTGCTAAGGCGCCGGGTAACCTGGTACCCGAACTCCGGTTTATTTCAAACTGCGCCACCACGGCTGAAACTTTAATTGACGCCTTTGACGCTGGTACTCCTCGTTGTACACGTGTTCCAAAAGAGCGCGGAAGAGGAGCACTTCAATCCCTGCCAAAAAAAAGTAAGGACACCTTCATATTTGAAGCTTCAAGACGAAAACTCCATGTGCACGACAAAAACCAATAGGGAAGAAGCGGCCAAGAACCAAAGAGAACAAACGACATTAAGTAAAAAGGAAACTTGAGGTCATATCTTGAAAGCATAGATGGTATGATACCTCGCTGCAACAGCCACATCAGTCCGGTCGATATCGTTCACCGCGCCTTGTACCAACTCTTTTGCCGAGGCAGGGTCCATCCCAAACAGCTGACACGGCACTTCCATACTCCTCCACATGCTTTTCCACACCTGCCCAGCCAGTCTACCCAACGCCTTGGAGTACGCATCCTCGGACCATTCGTTTGCGGGAAGCATATGCTTTTTGAACCGAATGCTCCTAAATCCCACTCGCTTACCACTATCCCCACCCTGCAGCGTTAACCATATCTCGGAATCCGGAGAAAGCAAACCGGGCAAGTCGCGCCACAGGTAGGGGTTAACGCCTTGTCGAGAAAGCGCATGGCGAACGAACCGAGATCCCGCGCTTAATCCAGGAAGCTTTTCACCAGCCGGAATCTCCAGGTCCATCGCATCGAAGCCTTCGATCTCGGATTCGCTAAATAGGAACAGTCCTCCGGGTTTAAGCACGCGATAAACTTCCCGGACGAGATCCTTTGGATTCCTGATCTGCATTAATCGGGTAAGCGGGGGATCGTTGTGGCGTTGAAAGACTAACGTGTGCTGTGGACTGGCGTATGTGCACCATGTCAAATGACGCATCCGGGACTGCAAACCCGTTGTATAGATCGTACACTTCAAAGTCGATGTTTGGCCGAGGAAAGTGAGATGTCAGAGGGACGTTGTCAACGCTGAGAAAATCGACGTGGGGAAAGCGTTGTGCCATTTCTTGAACCCTAGGTAATTTAGCAAAGCAACATGACACGTTCAAGCTTCGAGACGTACCAAGAGCCCTCTGCAGTGACCATATCAAGGACCTTTTTTCTCTCCGTTTCCCCCGGAGTAGGCGCCAAGACCTGTTCAACAGGTCCCCAGTAGTTGGATCGCAAGACCATTTTGAAAACCTTGTGATGATCGAGGCAGCGCTGGATCTCTGCCGAGTCCTGAGGCAAGTTTATAGCCACACCGCCATCTGAAGGGAACATCCGACCATGTATCTCTTGAAAGTAATCTGCAGAAAATCGTGAAAATGTCGAACATTGGGTCTGACGCGTGGAAGATCTTACCGTGTATTTGCGAAGACGCCAAAGTCTCGGCACTGCCGCTTGCCGTAGATGAACCCGAGTACAGCTCGGGGTCACTTGGCTCCTCGTCCGAGTTGATATCGTTTATCAAGTATACCGGCACACCGTCCAGCTCTGTTGGATCGTTAGGCATGGCGACGTGGTTGTCCGAGGCTCGGAAAAATTTGAAAATTGGGGCGGCGATCTGGGATTCTAGCGGATGATCATCGCCCGTGACACGACCGACTGTTTTGCGCTCAGACCATCAGAACTCCTCGTTTTCAAGTAGGAGACGATCGTGCTAGGCTATTCGAGCGAGCTCTACCCACGTCACCAAGGCAAGTGTTGTAGAGGTTGACTGAAAACCATCGGTGAGGTGGTGGCGTGCGACCAAATATAAGCTAGTGCCGCAGCATTATAAATACTAAGCCAGGAACCGAGCACTCACCCTAACCAATAAAAGCACGAACTGTCACGGCCTGGTATTTACTTTCCAAGTCCTCATGTGCCGTATCAAAGGAACAAGTGATGATGGGGGCACATATAATCTGAAAGAGCACGCACAGTTCGTTTCGCTGAAGACTTGAACTGTCCCAAACCGATTGTTGTGTGGGGTAGATGCATCCAGCTTTACCAAAGAATGGCGGTATTACAACGCGTATATGGTTGATGAAGTACATGTGGCGCCGCCGGTACACTCCACCACACCCGATATTGAATCCGATATCCTCACCGACCTGCAACAGTACATTGTATCCATGATGTCTCCTCGGGTCCTATGCCAGGCATAGATTCTGAATCCTTGTAGCAATTCTACACCCTAAATACGGTTGAAATGCCAGATTACAAAACCTGCTGGATCAAAACATGAATTACGATATACATGTATGCGTATATACCAGGTAACTTTACTCCATTCCATGCATCGCTACGTACTCCTTGCACACCCGCAGCATACCGGAATGGGCGACTGGCACATTAATATCACATATCCACCTTGGCTTTCTATGATACAATTGAAATAATAATACCACATCCGCAAAGCCTGAACTCGTTTCTGAAACAAGGCTCGGGGTTCTAATCCTATCTGTCATTATCCTTCCACAATCCTGGGCGAAACCTGGATAACCGCCTCTAAACATTCAATGGCCTCTGGACTGAACACCTCATTCGGCGGCATCCCTCCCCTGGCAGGCAGGATTGGCGCCATCTCGATCTCGTCCTCGGGAATGACCTCTACTATCCGTGTCTTTGCCGGTTTTTCTTCCAGTATGTCGTCGTGTGGGTCTCCAATATCTTTCCCCAGCTCTGCAACCGTCGACGCGAAAAAGCGGGACAAGGAGGAGCTAAAAGTGGATGTGCCGCTTGGTTCGGATGTTCGATTGTCATGAGGCAAGGTGAATGTCTGGTCGAGTCGGGATGTAAACACTCCGGGAGAGCAGATGGAATCGGAGCGGAGGTTCAGTTGAAGCCGCGAAATCATCATAACTAGGACCGGTGACTCGAAATCAACATCATTTGGTTTCAGATAGGAGTACAACTACTTACTCGTTATGATTTGGGAAAAGCTTATATAAACGGGACGTTAGACTAGAACGTCGCTCGCTCGTAGATCACATGTACTTACCTGGCGCCGATCACCTTGAGATCTGGTGGGGCAAGCTGAATATAGAGGAATCCAGATTAAACCTCAGGATATCCAGTAAGGGCTTTTGAACGCACGTAGTAAACTAAGCAGTTTGACAGATTAGCGACTAGGATCACCGCAAAATACAGCAGCCCATCACGTAAAATAATTTTAACCAATTCCTGCACGCTATGAGTTACTTGACCGAGAAGCGTGTGGTGCTCCACTCACAATGTGGCCATGCTGCTGCCGTAGATATTTCAGTGTCTTGAAAACCGTTAATGTGGTTATCACGGTATCCATTGCGAGTGGCGCTAGCCAAAATGCGGCTAAAGCGAGGTCCTCTCAGCTCGGACAATCAAACAGTGTGCAGAGTCACTAACCTAAATACTCCCCACGACCGGTCATAATACAACCTAATTACTGGGCATGTTATCGCCCTAGTATAGCCCGACACTGAGACTACTAACCTACCAAGCCTTCTGGAAGCGGGATTCCTGAATAAAGGCTAAGCTTAAACTTGAAATTTGGCGCGGGATACCTACTTACGAGTGGAGTGGAGAATGGAGGTAGCCATAACGATCACTTGGCCACACCACATAGTAGCGAGGAGGGCGAGTATGTATTTGTTCCTCTGGTACAAAGCTAAGATCGAATAATATCGGTACTGTGTCGCACAAATTATTTCAAAGGGACTAACCGTAGGTCCTGATGAGCTCGGTTAGTTGATTCTGGAAGTTTGATCGGGGTAGACTCTCCGTACCTTAATATCAAAACAACTGTATTACGGATTGCAAATATTAGAATGATGCGACGACCCGGTGAATGGGGCTTACTCTCTGCAACTGCGAGGAGCAAAATATCAGCAATGAGGTACGAATTTGATAGTCAATTACCCTTACTTGCCACAGACACGAGAGTTGAGACCCCCGGGAATGGAATAAAATGTTGGCAACTGCGATGGGGCGTTGGTGCGTCGTATCGTACTGTGTACAAAGAACCTACATCTGAAAGCAAGGGTGATTAATGATATTGCAGCGGCGGCCAGCCATAAAACTTACTCGATTCGTCCAGGAAGGGTCGTGAAACGCTTTACGCCCACACGAGTGAGAAAAGCAAGATACTCAATGTCGAGCCGGACGCACTCACATACGAGATTGACAATAAACTGAAGCTCGGTGAGGTACCGGTTTAGAGCAAACAACCAAGTCGCACCCGTCCACTCCCGTCGCCATATTCGGTCAACCTAAGTACAAACATAATTTAATTAGGAATTAGAAGTAAGGGTTAGAACGTACTTCGTCGGAAAATGTCAATACTACATGTGGGGTTTAGAGGCACGGTTTGCCAGCTCACTCGCAAAATACTACGACTCACTGTGATCATAGACAAGAATCACGAATGAAGCGAGCATGAAGTATTTTGCTGCCAATCTATCTCGGTTCGGCGAATCAGGCTAGCTCACGGCACAAGCACCGGCTACTCACAAATGGAATGCCCCTCGTGTAAGAATTGGGTCGACCATCAAGCCATTCTCCGCGTCCAACACCTGGGACATGCCAGCTGCTGAGGCGCTGCAACAACCAGCCCGTCGATCAGCTAGCCGGTGCGATCAGACGTAGTTCGTAAGTTGGTGGAGACACGGCGCAGCGAGGTGGTCGTTAGATTTGGCTTGTCCTACTGAACATTGTGGAACTTGTTGCCGGCCGGCCACCTGGTACCTTATATCAAATACTCCTCCGCCGTGACTTCATCAAACAGAGCCAAATAAACCCGGCTTCTTCGATCGTGATCGTGAAATGCGCTTTCTGTCTGGCCGGTGGATGAATAACCAGCCGGCGTGGTTAGAAAATAAAACATATACAAGGCTCTGTAGCATGGTGTTATACAATTCAAGCTGCTTATATAGCCCCATGGTAAATCACGAATGCTAACAGCTCGTTCCAACCGATCGTCTACCATATCACAACCGCAGGCGAGACTTGGGTTTCGCCTTCGAGTCGCTCGGCCTCTTCTGGGGTAAGAAATCACATGCCTTGGACTCGGGCGCCGAGATCATAGATGCGAGGAAAGTTGGGGTGTCACGTGCTCACTGGGCGGGAGAGGTTATGACGGTGCTTGCACGGCGACCGAGATGTGTGTGGGTTGTTCCTCCACGGGCTCCAGCATTCATTCTAGGTGGATTCAAGTGCTACAAGGGAATAGGAATAGGGATGAGTGATTTCGTCAGAGTGTTCAAGTAACTCGCTTCACGACTAAACAAGGGGGTTTGGGCGGGGAGAAAGCTGCAGCATTCACCGAAGGACGAGCAATAGGGTCAACTTAGCTACATGCAGGTCTGATTAATATGCCTCTTGCAGTCTCTCCTGATACAAGGCCTCAAACTATTCTTAAGTTTCTACTAGTAACCAGAGGTTTCAAGACTTACAATTCTCTTATTCGGCATCTCCCCACAGGACAAAATTTCATCCCTGTGTCTCGCATTAATGGTATTTTTTTTTTTCAAATTCTCTGCTTGTCATCGATTTTCATTTCTCAAGTCGCGCCCGACTGGGCTTCTGTTAGGCGATTTGCTTAGGATAATGCCAAGGAAGAGCACTGTAAATCTTGAAAATTCTGGCTACTTGAAGCCGCAGGAGTAGTTTATGGTTTTGGTTAGGAGAAACTAAGAAGAAGCAGGTGGACAAGACGTGCATATACCCAACTTTAGCCGAATATTGCCTGCGCCTCATCAAACGCTGCTGCATTCCCTTAGCAAATATCACCTTGTTTGGCCATGTGGTAAATTGTATGGAAACAACCAAGAAACCCCTTACTCCCTTCCTACCCCCTGTCACTCTTCTTGTGCAAAATTCCTAATCCTCCAAGGTCCACGTTCAATCACGGGCAGAGACGGCGGGTCGGATCAGCTCAGTTGGCCTGCTTGCCTTCAATCACGTGCCTCTGGCCGAACGAAGCTCCCTGAATGCTTCGTAGGTGTTCTTGGCAGGTGTGACTGAGACCCGGCCAGCAAAGTGTCACCTGCCAACCTCCACGGGAGAAGGGCCGACCCGCCAAGGCTCGGGGACAACGGCGTGTTTTCCGGTTCTTTTTTCTGAGTTCCTCCCCCATCGCCAAGTCCTGCCCCCTAATTTAAGGTCTAGGCTTCCTCTGAGTCGAGAGTCTCTAGCGCTCCGTCTCGGGGCGGGTATGTAACCGGGGTTCAAGGGACAGGGCGTTAGGGGCTGCCTCGAGGTCATATCGGGCGCTCCTCACGCCAGGACCGGCGACCAAACACCTGATGACCTACCTCGAGGCGATCGGAATGGTTAAGAGGGACAACACAAAGAGGTGAAAGTATATATTTCATCAGCGCGACAGGATGGTGACGCACAGTATGTCCATACAGGTTACCCAAACAAAGACACCGCCGCGCGGCGCCGACAGAAGGCCACATTGAAAGGGACCCTCTAACGCGAAGCCCAAAAGCGTGTAGAGTCTCGTGGGCTCTAAAACGATCTGCAAGGTCGGACGTCAGGGGGGCGTAGGCCCGTCGGGCGGGCATTGCCGCGGGAAGAGGAGGAGGAGACCGAGGGGCCAACGATGGGGTGGAGTAGGCGGTGACTTCGAACCTGTTTTCTACACGCATGTCTACTGTCCACATAACCACGGGTTCACGACAGAATAAAATTGGATTCCAAACCGGGGTTCAAGTGGATCACATCGGAGGTAACAGAGACTCGTACCCGGCATCCTGGGGATCATTGCATACAGTGAATACACCGAGCTTGTGAGGATTCCCAAGGTTGAGCCAGGGTCGTACAGAAAGTTTGCTGATAGTTGTGGTGCGCTCACGGACAATTTTCTGTGCTTGGGTCTCCTGTAAAGTGAGTTAGTGTGGTATGGTAGACCGATTGAAGGTCAAGTATCTACGTCATATTCTCCTGCAAACGGGAGGCGTCGGATGGAGTAGAAATGTATAACTGATAAACAATTTCTGGGCGAAAATTTCATGCCCACCCTCGCAAAAAACTTTCTTGCAGATGTTTCAACGGGTAGTTGCAGTGCCTGGGTTCGGAGCTAGCCTCTCTCCAACGTTCGAATTTAGGGTTGTGATCTCACTGCGTTTTTCTGAACGTGAGCCGGAGCGTAAACGTGATTGGCGGCCACTTTTGTGCTTCGCCGGCGATGATGATACTGCCAAGAACTGGCAATGGGGTCATTGCGCCGTCTCATTTTTTGTCTTGGGTCTCGCCACTCCAGGCACAGCCCCCAACGAAGGTATTTAAATGGCAGCCTCGCCGGATATTTCGACAGTACAACCACACTACTAGATTCGTATATTCAGTGATAGTATATTCTCCTCAACAATGCTCGCATCTACTTCGACTCTTACTGCTATTCTGTTCGCCCTCGCGACCGTTGCGTCTGGCGCACCTACCATGAACCCTTCCCTGAAGGGCCAGGCCTACTACCCCAGCGGCTGGTACTCCAGGGCAACACCCCTCCATGATGGCTCCGCATACGATGTACAAAAGCCGAACGTTGTATTCGGTATGACCCGCAGCACACGGCTCGAGCCCGAGGGTAAGTGCAGGCCACTCGACGTGCAAGAAAGATATTGATGGATCCCATAGGGTTCACCGTCCTATTTTTGAAGCCGAACGTGGCAATCGATGCCATGGGTCGCGTCTTGCAGGTTAGGGACCGAGACTTTTCGGCGCTTGCCACCCTTGCTGCTGAAACTACTGGCCTGCCTGACACTGGCGCCTTCCGTAATATGTGGAGGTAGGTCAAACTACGTCATCTCTCACAAATTTTCTGATCTTCTGATACTTCGAATCACTTAGCGTGAAGCAGAAGCATTCCGATTGGCCCATCGACGGACTCAACGTCGTTACGTCCAACGGGACGTACACCGTTAGCGTCTATGGTCACGATGGTGTGACAACGACCCTCGACCCTCCTGTTGGCACTATTACAGCCCTTCCACCTTCCCTAAACAAAATGTTTACTCTGGGTAAGGAAGGGCGGTCTGGATATGTTAGAGGAGAGGGCGACGTTGCGATGATCTCCAAGGCGAAGGCGGCTCTGGAAACTGAATAATAGTGGCTATATGCCCCGCATAATTACCAAAATACCTAGAATAATCATCACTTAGACTACTCATGAGGGAATGATGAGAATGAATTTTTATACAAGCCAGTAGAGAGCGGGCCCTGACAACACTGCCAGTTCTAACCGAGCATTTGCTAGCCCTGGGAAGGACGAAGATTGGACTACGTGACTTCTTCACTTCCTTATCCGATTTGCAAGCTTCGTGATTTCTTATACCTGACTATATGCCCTGTCCGCGGAAAGAGCTCCCGCAGAACCAGAGACAAGGGTCTAGTTGTCCCGTTACAAAAGCTCTCGTGGCCGACGGGCTCCGTACCGGTTGGATAGATATCTTGTAGATATATCCATTATGTCACTAAATAGCAAAGCTGTTAGCAGAACTCACACCTTACTTTCGTTTTCGATATTGTTAGCCCTTTGAGGCTGCACCATCTTGCTGATTTCATTTTGGATTGCGAAAGTTGCTCTGCGCTAGGAGATACCAGGATCATTTTGCGTGGAGCGCGGCGAGGATCATACTTAACCCCTGAATATTGACATTTCTCTTGCGCCTTGCACAAGGGCGTATACCTAACTCAGGATAACCGTGGGTGAGAGTCACATGACCCTCCGATACTCCTGCCACCAGCCTCGGTGGCTGGTTCATCGGGAAATTGGCCAGAAAGTTCCAAGCGAAAGAAACCTACCACCCAACCCCGTGATCGATTACGTGGCGCTTGAAACACGTTGTAACGGTATTGCAATCGCATTGCAATCGCTTACAACCAATTAGGCAGTTAGGTGGTCGGTTTCCAACGATTACAAACCCCCAAAATTTGATGGACAATCCCCCGATGCTTGCCCATTCCTTCCGGAGGATCCTGTTTGAGAACTCTAGCAGCTGGTAAAATCAGTATTCAGCTACTCGCATGGTACCTTTTCTGCGAGCTTAGACACCTTTTAACCTTGATGCTTCCGCTTGTTCACCTGGAGGCTTTGTTCGAGTCTGATTTGTAACTCGTCGGTGGTTTTGACATGTTCGTAAAGGGAACTTTGCTCACTACCCGCTTATGATTCCATGTTCTTAACAACAGCTTGCTCGCATAACGAACAACGTGGCAGTGCCTCTTCCCCAAACTGCCGTCCCTTGATTGCCCCAAACCGCGCCGTGCCCTTATTCTCATCATCAAAGCCGAGCCACTTATGCCTTTACGTCTCGTTCACACCTTAACCTGTCCTGTACCCGCGAAGGGATAGAGCTTGTCGCCATTCCGACCGGAGTAGTTCTTGGGCGGACTTGCCATCTAAGGTCTACGCTCTCTACTCCGCACAGTTGTTACTCCCTCTGGGGCGGCTCATCCAGCATGTTTCGACGAGCTCTCGTTATTCCTACCAAGCGTTCTATCGACGGGACTACTGTAGGTCTATTGGCTCAGCTCTATCAGAGTTCCTCCGGCGCCAACCCTGACTACGTGTGTGTGGCAAACTGGCCGGATGAGCTGTGTAAAACGATACTAAAGCTCGGTGTGACCGGTGTTCTATAAAATCGACTATAAACACACCCTGTCTGAATTAGTTGTGCTCGCCGCTGGAGTGACTTTCTGCGCTTCACAACTCACACCGCTCAGCGATAAGGTGACTATCTGTTCTGCGATTTTGAAAGATAAATGAATCATGGCTAGCCACCTTGCTGCAGCAATGGTTGAATTCTGGACAACAAGGGAGAGTCTATATCTCCTGTGACCGTGGCTACACTGGATGCACCCAACTCAGCCGCTTCGGGAAGTGCATCCGAAGTTCTGCTCGTTTCGCGAACGAAGTTTTCAAAGCTGGGCCGAACACTCAGCCAATTGGAAATTCCGGCGCTGATCCTCGCTTGGAATGCTTGAATGGGCTCCCTGTTATCGTCGTTTGCAAAAGTCCTGGCGCCGGCTAAGCGCCGCTTTTTTTTGGCCTCGGCGGCCAAAACTTTTTTGAGTTGTATCTCGGCGGTTTCTTGTCGTATCAACACATGTAATATACTGTTGGAATCGCATCGTCAGCGCAAATCTACGAGGCTAACTTTTGCGATGTAAACACAAGATCTTAAAATTCGATTATATACCACCTTTGCAAATACTTTGTGGCCATAACTCTTGAAGCAGGCCACAGAAAAATACGGAAAAAATAGATTTAGGTTCGCAGGGTCTATTTACATGCACAAGGTTCATTTTGAAGCTCAGAAAAAGCTATCTTTACCTGCAAAAGCTACCTGCATTGCTTGGTCCAGGGACCAAGCTTGATTGCCGGCTTCTGTTCTCTCCCACGACATTCTAACTTTGATTCCATCAGTTCTCCATCTACTTACTGCCTAATATGGTCAACAGACTACAACAGGAGCGGGATAAGGAGCGTAAAGATCGTCGGAAGCGTGCTAGGGATGAATCTCAGGCTGTGGGGCCAGGTTCCAAGCGCTCCAGGAAGGGTATGATAGCTACCTCTGTACTTCTCTTGTGTGATATTAGCTGATATAACACATTCTAGCTTCCACCCCTAGTGACAATGGGTTGGAGGCTAGCCCTACTGGTGCACCAGAGGGTTCTGCTGCTGAGTTTGAGGACGAGGACGTGCTTGACTTTGACCAGCTTGAACATGAAGAGTTCCTGGCTGACCCTGGTGCTGATTGCGAAGCTCCTATAGCTGAGGATCAGACTGTGGAAAGGGCTGACTCGACTGGTAGAGTTTTACTGTTTTCTCGTTTCGACTTTTTGCTCATTTTGGCTTGTGATCTGCAGATCCTGAGCCACTTGCCAAACTCGAGCTTCTCTACAACATCCCGAAGGCTGGATCTGCTGGATCTACCCCATGTCGCCTTCACAGCCATGTCTCGTTTATGAAGTTCCAGACACTTCTTGCTCAGTCGTTCGATGTTGCCAACCTCGATGACGTTGCCGTCAGCTACAAGCTCAACAATCGCCCTGTCAGCCAGCGTCCACAGTGCTTGGACACCTTGGAGGAGTATCAGAACATGCTCTCTGAGGTGTGCAAGGCACTCTCGACTTTAAAGGGCAATAAGAAGAGCCCTCTTCCAATCGAGATTTTCTGCAAAAAACGCGACCCCACTCCCGAGGCATCCCATCCCAAGGTGGCTGGTTACTTTTTTCTTCTTTTCTAACTGTTCGTGTCTTGTTCTGACTAGTTTGAACAGAAGCGCTCTTCAAAGTCATCCAAGAAACCAACGTCCAACTCTGACAATGCTGAAGACGAGGACAAGAACTGGAAGATCCTTCGTGACCTCCGCAAGGAGCATGCCTGTCGGGAGCCTGACCATACCTTCTGCTACCGTCTCAACCATATCTGTTATGATCTCACCC
>WSTG01000641.1:0-15319 GCA_019616325.1 Ceratobasidium sp. 394
CTCTTGTGATACTTCTGCTCTTCGGACATGCACGACGTATGGCTCTTCCACTGCGCGGGTCCAGCAAAGGTTTTGCTGCAATCGATGCAGGTGAAGGATGCATGGCATCGTGCACCGTGGTTATCGAGCTTGGGTTTCTTTACAACGTCCTGGCAGGCTGAAAGCGCAAGTCAGTCAGCGCCCTGTAAACGATACCAAGGTTGGTACTTACCATCACATCTGTATTATCAACAGCATCAAAAGTAGCCGAAACAGTCAACGAGAGTCCCATGGTCCCGATTGTATGCTTACTGGAATGAAACCATATCCAGCAAGGGAGGACGGCTGGTGATGGAACCGGGTCAAAAAATATGCACAAGCGCCTAGCGGCCCATACCTTGCCGATCGAATTTTATAATCGGTTTTTATCTGATCTCATCTTATCAGGCTTATCGTAAGGCCAGCGTGAAATAATATTCGCTACTCATCTATATAGGGCTTTTAAGTGTTGGCTAGACAAATGATGAACTTACCTTTTTGCGATTTAAGGAAAATTTGTGCCTCAGGCCAAGGCTCGAGCCATTGATGCCGCCGATGGATGGGCATGGGTCACGACCAATCAATTCGCCCATGTCACCTTGCTCCTGCAAGCCTCACGGTTACTCCCCTGTGGGAATTAGCCAGCATTTTAAGCCCCAAAATGTGCTGGATAAAAAGTTGTCCTATCACGTGATCTCGTGCAAACCTCAAACCATCGCTTTGCTCATCCCAACCTCATTACTTTGCTTAGGCAAGGTTCTACAGTATACGCCATCATGATGAACCGAGCTCACAACTGCTGGGCGAACAACAGAGCTATACTCTTTGATATAGTTTCTCTCCTCCCCATACCCGCCGCACGTGCCACGCTAACCGCGCCCCCCTCACGCAATTACTCATTTTACACACCCATCACACACAGGTAATTCAATACTCGTTGTATACGCTACCTATGTCATACACACCACTGCGTGCTATCACCGACCATCATACAACACACATACTAATACTTACTGTATACTCTATCTATGCTATACACGTCGCTACACAATCATGGGCGGAACCCCCCGCCACACGCCATGGCAATAGGACCAGCCTCAACAACTGTTGGGCTCATTTAACTAATTTTACTTATACATTCCCGACTCATGCCGTATGCTAACCACACTAATATACACGAATCAAGCATATATCAACAAGTTCCACACGCCATTGTACACCCCGAACTCTAACATGCTCTATACGCTACCTATGCTATACACGCCGCCATGTCTCACTCGCTGCCGCACACATCACCGGGGTGTGCGGGCCCTCCTACTCTGTGCAAGATGAGCCGTGCCTACCTTAGCAGGTGATCTGCCTTTGGCAGATGTGATGTGCGCGCCTCGTCATGGTCACTTGACTACGCGGCTGCCCCTGCACTCGCGTTCCACGACACCATGCCCGCTCTCTCCGTACCAGTCCATCGTCACATACATGACGCCACGCGATGGCAAGCCTTGCTCGCGCATCGGCGCCCGGTTGCTAACCCGTCGCTCCGCTGGGTTCTCCCAAAATGCTGGAATCTGACGACGATGGCCCAGCCTAAAGCGCTCCAGGGATCTGTAGGTGAAGAAAATTGACTCCAGTCCACATTTGATATATTGGTAGGCAACATTCTGTTCTCGCCTATACCGACCCCTTCCGACTGTGTGTGACACTAATCCTCGACGTTGCAGTCGTTGTAGAAACTAAATGTATTTATTAAAGCGTATGTATTGTTATTGCTAAAGAGCGTGAGAGTAGGAGAGAGGAAGATGGAGTACGAGGGGGCACGCAGTGTCCCTATTCATACCCCTACAGGTCCTATCTCCGAGTCATTTGTGTGCGTGCTGCACATTCATTGCGCATATAGTCACTGATTTGATGATATTCCAGAAGATTCTACTACATACACGAGAGTTCTACAGCCATCGCCGTGTACTCGCCGCTGCCCGCACTGCCACCTCTTGTCAATTCTATACGCCATACAACTATCGTAGTCTAAGTCATGCCAACCTGCCTCCGTAAGTTTGGGCTTTTTTCATGTTTTGTGCCTACACCTACCTTACTCAATATTAGCCCAGCAATCAATGTCGCTCCCCGAACCACTGCGCTCTTGCCTGTGGTTCGAGTCAGAATGTCGGCCACAACAGAAAAAAATAGTTATAAATTTTTGTAATTTCTAGGGGGTATCTTTTTCGCTGCTAGAGACCTTGCTAGGGCAAGGTAGATTTGACAATTCTGGCAGATCAATTAGCCCTGAGCGATCGGCACGTGACCCAGCCAGAATTCTTGGGAAACCTGCAGGCCGCTAGGCATCGAGACTGCATTCAGCGGGAGCTCCGTCGCGAGGCGCCTGCACCCGGTCTTTGGCGACGCTCCCCGTAGAATATCGAGCTGGCGAGGGTCCAAGACGGTGAACGCGTCGTGGAAGGGGACAGCGTCTGTTCCATGTAAAAGGCAAGTTGCAGACCAGGGAATTCAGTTGTAAGGTAAACTCGGCTGAACTGCCTGAATATACTTGCGATTATCACCGACACAATGCAGCGGTGGCCGAGGAGGACAGGACGGGCTTGGCTCCCCGACGTCAGTGCATAGAGCTTTGCCGGCCTGCGTGGACGATTCCTCGTGAAGGCCAACTCCGCATATACACAAGTCGCATAGCTCAAGCAATATATAGAAGTATCCCAGCCCACGTTATTCAACGTGACACTTGACCAGAACAAAAATTCAATGAAAATGATTGTTATTCTCCGAGTAAGGACAGGCGATAAAGAGCGACAACAGACGCATAATACTACACAGTAATCACAAATAAAAGGCTCGCGATATATAACAAGGTCAAGAGGGACAGATAGGGAAGCAGAGCGTGGAGGTCTGGGCGATCCGGGTATAACCTCGGCAGAATATGGATCTAGCAGCGAATATGAATAAATGAATGGTCGGTTGCGCGGCGAACGACTAGTCGGATAACGCCTCCTCATAGTCTCAAGTCAAAGGTTGACTAGAGGCTAACCTCGAGTTGATCAGACTCGAGGTCACGTCCACCCTCGCTCGTGCTCTGTGCCGTACATGCATCGCTAGCCCCCCCGTCACTGAACCAGCAGTAACGGGTGGCCATGGGGATAGCGACACATCACGCACACGTGAGTAACGAACCCATGTCAGGATGAGGAGGGGGTGGGATGTTGTCGTTGTCGGCAGGGTATGCTTGGTGCTGCTAGGGGGTATCGATTTGTGGCCGTCATCCTTTCGCAATGCCGCCTCCGTCGCTCCTAGTTCTCTCCGGCCTCCCGGAGAGCGTCCTTTCGTTCCTGCCTCAACCTGAAGAAGTACGAGGCCTTTGACTCTCTCCGTTCGCCGTTCCAACCTTCCCCTCCTCCACTGTCCCCATGGCCCCTACCACCATTCCGTCCATTCCTGCTCCCATCACTTCCACCACTGTATCCACTTCTTCCGCCTCCATATACGCCCCTCCCGCCGCTACTATATGCGCCCCTCCCACCACCGCTGTACCCACCACCTCTTCCCCCATTCCAGCCCCCACGACTCTGGCCTCCACCACCCCAGCCTCCACGGTTCCCACCACCCTGCCCGCCACGGTGCACCCCCCTCCAACTGCCCTCGCCCTGTGGAGCCCATCGGCTCGACGACGTGCCAGAGCCTCCAGCTTGCGCACCCCTATGTCCAGGCTCGACGTTAGACGGGCCAGGTTCGGGTTGGTCGAGTTCGAGCCGGGTTTGGAGAACCACTGTCCGACTGGTCGAGTCGATCGTGCTCGTGCCATCGTCGAGTTCCAACGCCTCTGCCTCGTCCGACCAAGCAAATCTCCCCGGCCTATACGGCTCCTCTAGGCCCTTCGGCGAGTTGCCAACAAAGTCGTCGGCGGTGTCCACTTGGCCCCCCTCACCCTGTGCCTCTCCTCCAACCTCCTCGCTAAGCGCATCCCCCAGCTTCGGCCCTAGTTGATCATCCACAGTTCCTTCTACGTCCACGCTATGGTTGGCCACCATGGCACCACCTCCCATACATCGGCCGGGGGTATCATCCAATCCAGGCGTGTCCTTCGGTAGTCCAGCCGATGCACCGTCCACCGGGATGTCGGATGAGGCGGTCGCACCATCCGTCTCGTACGCTGCCTCGGCCTCCTCGGTCTCCACACGCGCCTCCTCGGGTGTTGACAAGTCCTCCTGGGTATCCTCTCCGTCGGTTTCCTCGGTTCCCTCCCTTGATCCAAGTGGCTCCTCGATTGCGTCTTCCAGGGCAGCATCCGGGAGCTCAGGCTGGTCGCAGAACCTAAAAAGGTCTGGTGCGAGCCCGCTGAGTCTCCCAGAGCGCACCACGTCCAACGTATCGATCGCCAGCTCGCCGAAGGGGTCCAAAGCATGTTCCGGTTCGCCATGTTCGCCCGAAATTTCTAGAATTGGGTCGTGGTGAGTAACATCCAATACGCAGAAATTCGCAATGCATACCGTCACCAAAAGTAACACCGATAGGCTCGGGTCGATCAAAGAACCGGAACAGGTCAGGAGCAAGTCCACTGAGCGTCCCAGAGCGCACCGTGTCGGGCGTGTCGATCGCGAGTTGGCCAAAGGGTTCCAAGGCATGCCCAAATTCGTCGCGTTCGCCTGGGATTACTAGTATCAAACGTTGGTTGTCAAAACTCAATGTGCACATGGGTTCACAACACATACCGTCATCCGAAGGGTAGTTCGCTCCGACCACTGAGCGTCGGACAAGACCTTCGAACAAGCGACTTGCTACCAAGTAACCTGCAACACGGTGGTCAATCACATCACCACAACGCACGTGAGTAGCCACCCACCAAGAGTCAACAGAACCAAGCACGCCATCAAGAGGTGGTTGTGCCACTTGCGGATCGTGCTGTGGACAACTGGTTTGGTCACGGCCGGGTAAATCCCTCGCACAGGCGTAGAGAGCGATGCCGAAACTTTCGAGGGTGACGGCGAAGGACGAGCCATCGACGGGGCCAAGGTAGGTGCACAGAAGGGCACGGCACGGGGTGAAGGTTGAGCATGCCCCTCGAGGTTAGCAGCAGAAGGGGTAGGAATGACGTGAGATGTGGGAGACGCCGTGACCGGGGGTTGAGTGAAGACCGACTTGGGAGTCGGCAGAGTGCGGGTCGACTTGGACGCTGGCGAGGTCAGGGCGGATGCGGGAACGGTGATGGATAGGACGGGAGGTGGGGCAGGCAGTGCGAGGATCGGAGCAGGAGCCGGCAAGGAGAGAACAGGTCGCGGGGCCGGCAAAGTAAGGACGGGGCTGGGAGCGGGTAGGCCGAGCACAAGCGGTGGCGCAGGGAGCGTAAGCACCGCGGGAGAAAGCAGCCCAATCTGAGCCATTGCCAGTGCCAGGTGTACACGACGCCTATCATCGTCAGTGTACCAGCGTGCCGTCGTCCCGTTGGGGAATGTATCGAGTCCAGGCGCCCGCGTGTGACGAGTTGAGCGCCGGTAAGAGTTGAGCTTGACTCTCGAGGTCGATAGGAGATGATCGACGTTGGCGACTAGTGTACGCCCCCAGGCGCGTAGCGCAGGGGATGACCGCCAGGCGTAGATTCCGATGGGTGCCGTGTATATCAGCGCGTCGGACGACCCAAGTTGTAGAGCGAGTTCGAGCTTCGCGAGGGTGGTCGCCGTAGAGGGGCACTGCTGGAGAATCCAGCTAGAGCGGGATGTCAGAAGAACATCAGCGAGGGGTGTGTCGCAAACTCACAGTGACACGTCGGTGCCGCGGGCAGCGGCATTCATGGGCACGAATGACTCCGGGGTTGGAACTCCCGGGATAATAGTTTGCAGCAGCGTGGTGACTGCGAGAAGTGGGACGAAGAAGAGCATTTTGCAAAAAGCGATATTCGTCGTCGTTCGAGGGGTGATCGTTGAGAGGAGGTTGCTGAGCTGGCAGCTGGTCTTTCATACTCCTAGCCAAGCAGCTTCACTTCGATCCCGGCCCAGGATCGAGAGCCCCTATTAAGGATGCAGACGTTTTTCTATACAATCCCTAGGGGGTACCTTCTAAATGCTGATAGGAGCGCATATAGTCACGTGATGTTTTTCCTGTTTAACCAAAATCGGCAGCGCGTCCTGGACGCAAACACTTCCCGCCCTTGTGTTGGCTCCATCGTTTACCTCGTCACCCAACACTTATCTCCCTCCAGGGGGTCCGAGATAGAGTGTGAACAACGCACACTAACATGACCTGATACGTTCCGCTACAACATACCATTGCGGCGCGTCCGTACTCCAATGAGACTGAGCTTGTATATACCCAATCCCTAGGTCTTAAGGAGTCCATAAGCTCTAGCCTCGCGCGGGGTGCGAGTATAAGATAACCCCAGATGTTTGTCTTCGCCCCACATTGATGCGCTGCCAACGCAGCCTATACAACTCGCTTCAATACCAGCGTTATGCACGGTGCATCCTACGAAATACGCATGTGTCCTGTCATGAAGGGAGCTGGACTAGGTCGCTCTGGCGCCAAAGTGTCATTCTTCAACGTCCGCTATTTTCCGACATCGAGAATTTGCAGGAACTTACGAATGCCTTCGTGCTAACAGGCTTCTTTTGTCGACGCGGCATTTCAATGTATCTTTTCAACAGCTTGATGGCTAATTAGGGGAAGATCCGGGCCAAGCAGTCCTTGGGGATGTTTGGTTTCGCGAACGGCCGACTTCAACACCTTGTCTTCCCTCCGCTTTCCGCTCACGTCAATTAGCCTCCCATGTCACCACCACACTAACTAAGTAGTCAGACTACTAGTACATGTGTAGAGTAACCCGTACAGTAGCTTTTCTGCATACATATGCTCTTTATCGTCCGAGGCTTGAGCGACTGCTCCCCCCAGTAGCTTTATCTTCTGGCCACTTGCTTTAGTCCTTTTATCCCTACTATGAGCGATATATACAGCAAGCAACACCTAGGGATAGCTGCTGACGAGTATAGCGAGCACCAATGGTATGGCATGAATGCGGACCAGAGCTCGGCAATGTATCTCACGCCGATTATTGAGCGGCCGCTGCTACCCCACTTGGTGAACTTGTTGGGCACTGGTTGAACGATCTATTTGCGAAGCAGTATATCGGACGTGTAAGCCTGGTGTCTTTTATGGCGTGTTGTGAGATTAACCAGCTGGGACTCTTACAGCATCATGGTGTATTCAAGCCTGAAGGTCTGGCATAAGGTTAACAAGAAGAGGGTGGCGTACTAATCTGGCTTGTAGCGCGCTTGGCTATGCCTTACCTTGGGAGTTTCTGGGCTACGCTTGGTCTCATCACGCTTGGCGCAACGCTCCAACACCGATTGTCGATCTTTGGAGTGATTTTCGGATGGGGAATGGTACGCATATACCCTCTGATACTTGTCGCTTCGGCCTGATTGTCTTTTAAATAGATTGTATTTGGCACTATGCAAATTGTACGTATCACATACTCATGTGCCTCTGGCGTTTCAATCTGTTACTCTATCATAGGTAACCTCCATATATGTCTACTGTTCCGACCTTCTTCCCGACCGCCAGGGCGAAATCTCCGCAATTCTCAACATGGCGCGCGTCCTGGGCGGGTTTTCTGTCCCATACTATCAGGTCCCATGGGCCGAGCGGGCAGGTTCGCTGCAGGTGTTTGGTGTCGAAGCTGCGATTGTAGTTGGGGTTACCGCGCTGATTATACCAGTTTTGCAGTTTGGCGCTCCTTGCTTTGAGGTAGGCAGGTTGTTTGCCTTGGCCTGATATGGAAGGATCGATCTATTCAAGTTCACGCAGAAAGACAAGCACATAAAGTGAAGGGGCCAAGTTGTTCGAGTTTGGAGCGTGTAACTATATAGCACATATGATGGATTGGATCACAAGCTTGCTACTTCTTCATGTCAACTGATAGCGAGCGCAACCACTCCCACAACTCGGGCAACGACATAAGCAAGGTCCCGCACCCAGGCGAGCACCTCGTTTCCGCTGTCTTCCGAAAAGCGGTAAACGTAGACGAGATTTCATCATGGAGAGCGGGGAGCAACACGCCAATCGTGCTGTCATCGCGAAGGTACAAACGGACGTGTGCCGCCCACTCTGACATCTGCTTTTCGCACGTCGATCGGAACTCGTCTTGCACGGCCGAGATGGCGGTTGGCTGCGCAAAGTCTTGGGTGGACAGGAGAGTATTGGGCTGGGATCTACTAAAGTTGTCGCACTTTGATATGAAGGTCGTAAGGGGGGCTGTTGCACTTTCCGCGCATTTTGTGATAAGGAGTTCGCATGAGCGCTTTAGGTCTTCATCGATGCTCTGAGGGTTGATTAAATAGGGTATGTAG
The DNA here is from genome assembly GCA_019616325.1 of Ceratobasidium sp. 394. NCBI lineage: Eukaryota > Fungi > Basidiomycota > Agaricomycetes > Cantharellales > Ceratobasidiaceae > Ceratobasidium > Ceratobasidium sp. 394. The sequence goes on from WSTG01000641.1 coordinate 8,361, forward strand.
GAGCATATATTCGCTTGCTTACCGTTCGAGCGGCTGAAAGGGTCTCCCCATGCCGCGTGCTCCCAAGCATGCCTCCCAGTAAGCCACTGGGGTTGAACAAGGAGCTCGTACCCCGCAGTAGAGTACCCAACACATCTATCGGAACCGAGATTAACGCGAGCCGCAATTCTACAGGCCGAGACCCACCTGACGGAGGCTGAGATGCAACTTCATGGTCTGTCGTAGCATTCTCAACGGCACCAGCGATTTCTTTCAACGCCAAAAGGTGGCGGATCACAAAGAGATGCGCATCGACCTCGCTGGTCTCGGGTCGTGCCACGACCAAGTCAGCAGCGGACAGGATTGACAAGCGGCATAAAGAGATGGCCTCTTGCGAGATGTCTTGGAATATGGCCGGCTGAAAGCACATTTGGGTTCAACGTGCTGAACACAAGTTCATAGCTCACCTTGACATAGTCGTGAAGCTTTTTCAAGACATTGCACGTGGTAATTAGAGGCGGATACCAGGAAGATTCCGGTTCCAGCAATGGCATCTTCAAAGACCCATCATCCTCTTCATTCGGTTGGTCCTTCTGTGGCTGAACCACCGTCACGGCATCTGTATCATCGGGTGTTAAAAACGCAAATAGGGCACATTATAGGGGCAAGAGCCGAAACATGTTCAAGTACCTTTCAGCTTGGCTGGGTAATCCAAATCCTTCGGCTGAGCAGCATAATTTCGAATCTCCGCTTGCACAATAGCCTGAGCTTTGAAAAACAACCGGGTTTGCGCGTCCTGCAACACCATCTGCAACAAATGGCTGATATGCAATTTGGCAAGTCCAGGTGTCCGAGGTGGCAGCTGCGCCTCGTGGCCCGTCGGAGATGTCGGAGACGACGTGAGTAGCAAGGGATCGTCGTCGGTGTCTGGTGCTCCGCTGTCGCCGAAAGATTGCATAGGAAGGTCTAGGACCATCAGGGCTTGAAGCACGGTGCATACTTCGCAGAGGACGTCTAGACGTTGTTCGTGGAGTATTCGGGGGCGAAGATCATCGTAGAGATGATCGCAAATGCCCTCGAGGTATCGACTTGAAATCACATGGGAGTGTTCATTTAAAGTGGGCGGACAGAAGCGCATTAACTTACTATAATTTGTCTTCTCCCGAATTAAAAAACCTCCTAAACAAGTTAAACTCTTCGGTGCATACTTGCTTGAGGTAACTGCAACCGACGCGGGTCTGTAATTTATGGATAAGCCTGAGCTACTATGAGAAGTAACCCGCCGACGCACCAATTCGATCAACTCGCTCTGCCCCGGCTGCAGCCCTCTAATCTCCTCCATGACACGTGGGACCAGCAGTCCTCGCCGCACTGAGAAGTACGTCGCGTGGCATTCACTGAGTAAAGATTCAAGTTGATCCGTATGAGCAATGGCTCTGTTCTCCAACTCCATTATCAAGGGACTAAGGGAGGGGACTAGTGATTGGAATTTCGTATAGAGCAGGTGATGGGCGGCAACGGACGACAAGTCCTAGAGTTATTGTCAGGAAAATGTGCCGGAAGAGGTAAATATGAATCTCACAGCTTCAGCCATCCGCTTCTGAACGTCCGTGTGGATTGCTCTAAGCGTTCCAACCAGATACATCTTGATCAAAGTCATTGCTCGAATCAGACATTGTTGAAATCGTAACAGGTAGATCTCCGCCTCCTTGAACTGACGCTGCTCCGATGTCAATACAAGTGCTATAATAGGGAAAATCGTGGAAAACGTACGTGTGTATTCAAGTATTCGAGACAAACGTCGACCCGCTCAACCATTAACAAAAAGTCGGTTTGAAGCACCAATGCTTCTCCAGGGTGGTTCAACATACGCGTAGCGTACTCCAACTCTTGGAAGTATTCTAGTCGGGCGCCAATAGCGTCGGTAACTTGTATAAGCCTATCCTGGTTGGATTAATTAATCCGAAATGGCACAGTAGCACAATGCGATGTACTCACACGCTCTTGAAGCAGCCGTTGAGCCGCACCCTTCAAGCTCTCTCCTCTGTCCTCCACGCTCTGCCAGTCTCCATGAAGCTGCGCCAAGTCGTCGCTCACACCATTCATTCGGTCAAGCAGTGTATCACAAGAGGAGAGCTGGGATTCGACGTTTGTAAGGTGCGAGCGAAAATGTGCTTCCTGAGAATACGTGATCGAACGGTCGATCAAGGCGAACCAGTCGTGGAACTGCTGCGGGGTGGCGAGGGGGACTTGAGGGTGAAGTGGGTGGGACGTGCCGTCCTTTGTGACTGTAAGCATGGGTACCGGGGTAGTAGACCGTGAGCCAGGAGCTGATGAGAGCAGGCCATGTCTGCCGAGTATCGGTGTTGAAGGTCGGGAGGGTGAGTCTTCCTCTCGAAACTACCAACGTGTCAATACGACCAAAATCAAGTTCTCAAGACATATACTTACTTTTGGCGGAGGCTTTTTCTCCTCGCATTTGATTTTCAACCTCAGCACGCTACGCACTTCGACGTCGTCGAGAGGTGCCTTGCTCTCCCATTCTTCGACACTCAACTGCGGCTTTGCGTGAGGCGAGGGTGCCAAGGACGGGGTAACAACTCCTGGCCTCCGAACACCAGGGCGGATTGCAGCCATAACGCAACGGCGGGACCGCAGAGAGCAAGAACAACTCACAAGTACTGGCGCTTGTTACGGAAAGTCCCGAACATGTGATCCGAGACAATTTTGTGACAAACCCCATGTGTCGGAGAAATATGGTTCTCGAGAGGTGGCACGGTACTTTTACACGTAGGGAATATAGCAAAAAGCGAAACAAACGATCGTGCGATAACATGGGTGGTAAAGTCCTCCGAAATGAAAATACATGGTGATCGAGAAATGGGAGAAACCCTCGGGAAGAATTCAATCATAGAAATCCTGCTCACTGATGCCCATCACTTCATGTACAGGCGGAAACTCGCGTACGACAGGTTGTCCCTTGAGCGCAAAAGGCACGCTTAGCGGGTTTTGTATGGGCTGGGTCGGCGTTGGTATCTGTGTCTCATACGACTGTACACAAGGTTTATATCGACTTTCAGACTGGACAAAATAATAATAAACGCACCGATAGCCCTTCCTCAAGTGTGGGAGCAACATTCTCCCTCGACCCCCTCGCGCTTCCGTTCCGGAGATCCAGCCTCGGACGGCCTCGGTTGACCGACCCACTCCTCCCCCTTATTGCGTCCGGCCGCAAGAAACGCACACCAGCAACGCCAACAGTGAACACATCGCCATTTTCTACTGCTTCTTCGACTAGCTCGCCATTGACCGGAGACACAGACCTCGACTCGGAGTCGAAATGACGGGAGCTCGAGCGAGATTGCGAGCGGGATTCGGAGTGGGAGTAGGACGAGTCGTGGTTCAGGACGACGACAAAGGGGTGGGCCGCTTCTACATTGACCATTCGACTACACGGGGGGTGAGACTGTATGTTAGCTATCGACCTGCCATGACTCACCTCGCAGCGTCACGGTGGGCAGCAAACAACTGCTCCCTCAGTTCATCGGAATCCTCCACGACGATAGGACTACGAGGGCCAGTACAAATTATTAAATTAGCAGACTGTTCGCCCACTATGCTCACGGATGATCAACAATAATAATCTCAGGTGCAACCAACGGTGTGCGCTCGTCAGGTTGCTGGACAGTGGCGAAAGGTGTAAACCAAGCGTCCGGATCACACGCAGACTCGAGCACTCACGGAGGCACGGTTCCTCCGACCAAAACAGCATCCAAACATTTTCTGAAAGAGAGACGACATTTATCAGGTATATAACGAAGAGAAAGAAGAGAGTCTATGAACGTTGTGGAAAGCCTGACAGAGGCGTCCGAATCTGGACACTTGAGCCTGACGACCCTGAATATCGGAGATCAAATTCCTTGGGCAAACTTTCACACTCTTTGCATAATACGTGTAAATACACTAATTACGACGGACTTAAGCAGCGACACCCCAGCCACGCTTCCTCAGGCCCAGCTCGGTGTCCTTCACGCTCTCTTCAAGACCTTTAAACTCGATCCCGAGCACCTTGCGCGCTTTGGATGCGTCGAACACGCTATGCGTTAAAGATTTACCCGCACCGGGGGTGCCGCGAGGGTGTGGTGGAGGAAGGATATCGACTACCACGGAGGTAAGATTAAGCGTAGCCGAAGCTTTCACACGCAAAATACTTACGGACGTCTTGCCAGCAAAGGGCGCCACCAGCCGCGATAAACCGTTGTCCACCGGCCTCGGGTACTTCGAGTGCTCGCAAATGAGCAAGCGCCACATCCCGAACATCGACAAAGTTCCTGCAAAAAGAAATCAGAACCCCAACTTATCACTTGACTCGGAGTGCTTCCGTAGTTGCTCACATATTCGGCTGAAGCAACGTCTCCCCGGGCGTTTCGCCCTCTTTCGCATGGATAATCTTGTACAACATCGCGACCGATGTATTAAGATTCGACGGATCATCGACTTGTTGCAAGATTGGACCAAAGACCTACAATCTCAAAATAAGCTCATCGAGAAACGCATTATACTTGGCTCCCTCACCACGGGTGGATTAATCATAGCTAAATCCCACGTAGGCTTCTTGGCTTCCACCTCTGCCCACGCTGCCTTTTCAGCCAACGTCTTGCTCGCGCGGTACTTGTCTGCTCCAGCAGCGGCCTCTCCTTTCTCTTCAACCTCTTTGGTAGAGAACGTATTCCAGTCATCCTGGGATAACAGTTCAGCACTCCGCAAGCCTAGATCCGAGGCAAGACAAACACCCACCTCTGTATAAATGGTCCCAGTCGGCCTGGACGTATCCAGAATCGCCGCAACGCTCGACGTAACAACCACACGCTGAACACCCGGCGCGTTCTTCTCGATACTCTTTAGAATTCCAACAGTGCCTTTGACGGCCGGTTCAATCAAAGCTACAGTGTACAAATCATTCAGTCTTTGAGCCATCTTAAAACACCGATGACGTACTTTGCGGGTCATCAGCCTGAAAGTGAAATGGCGAGGCCGTATGCGCCATGGCGTCAACGCCCTTCACGGCTTCGTCAAAGGCGCCATCCTACACCAATCAACATATCTAAAGTTACGATCTCCAGGTGAAGTTTGTACAGAACGTACCTTGGCGATATCTTCAACAATAACGTAGGAGAACTTGTCAGATTTGAACAAGTCGACCAAGTAGTCGCCTTTGCTCGCTGATCGTACAGTTCCACTTTATACAGGAGTGAGACACTCGGTAGGTAGCAAACACGAGCTCATGCCTCACGCACCGTACAGTATACCCTGCCTCGAGGAAGGTTTTGCACACCCAGACAGCGATGAATCCGCTCGCACCTAGGCGATAAATACCCAATGATCAACTACTACATTGACGAACTGGTGCATGCAAACTAACCAGTGACGAGAACAGTGGCGGGGGCTTTGATACTGGGCATCTTGGTTAGTCCGGATAGAGGGAGGTTGGTATTGGGACGGCTGGCTAGCGGGCCGGCTTATTTATATGATCAGGACCATTGCTAACCGCCTGAACCACGGCCTGAACCAGCTTTATGATGTCAAGTGGAGGGCCGGTGGAGGTCCTTGGTGGAGGCGTATACAGACATCCCGCCCTCTGGTCATTCCATAGAGCGAACGAACGGTACTCGAGGGCTATTTTTAACTTGTTTGCCGAGCAAATTAATTTACCTTCAGCTGGATCCAGGTGCGCCACGTGCCACCAGAGCATGGTGCAGCAAGCCATACGTTTCACCGTGGGTCCAGGCCTGCAATACGGGATGCATTGAACTAGTGCATTGGTAAATAGATATTAATACAAGATAGCAAATAGCAGGAGCCCAGTCGATGTCTACACGCATATACCCACTCACAATCTACTCTAAACGCCATTCACCTCTTTCTTCCCGAATCTCTGCAACACCCACTCTCCAGACTTCTCCTGTACCAAACTAATCGGTCCATGCACAAAGTTCTCCCCCTCGCTCATCCCAGCGCGCTTCAACAACTCGATCTCGGACTCGTCCAACAACGGATCATCGGCATATTCCCACGCGAGTTTGCCGCCGTACTGTTTGGGAAGCGAAGAAAGTGGAACATTCTCGAAAAGAACATTGCTCTTTGTGAGTGGATTTGGAAGAATGTGCACTTTGGCACGGGTTTGTTCGTCGAACCATCCCTAAGAGCGAGCTTTAGCCAATGGCAGGATGTAAACGTGATCGTGCGCACCTTGACCCATCCCCAAACAGTACTCCACCACCCAGGCGCACCCACAACAAATATCATTCCCAGGGTTTCGGGATAGTTGGCCGTCGCCAACGTCGACGCCTCTTGTAAATGACTCCGGAATTTGATGAGCTGGCGCAAGGTGGTGTCATTCATGTCGATGATGGTCGTTGCTTGGGCAATATGAGATGGAACAGCAGTTTCCGAGTCGGATTCGGGTGGGGGAAGAGCGGTGCATGTTGAGAAAGCGAAATTAAGCATGTATTCGTACAAGGCGATTCTGCGAGAAGTTTAGCGGTGCTTTGGATGGACTGTGAAGAAACGCACATTCGTTGATAGCGTCTCTCTGGAGGCGTAGCGCCGAGCTGTTTCATAACTTCTGGGGTCAAAGCTGATAATTGATACACATATAACGGGAGGCCACGCTGAAACAAGACCGCTAAGCAAGTATCACAAGTAAAAATAAAACTTTACGTACTTTATCTCTACGACCAGTCCACCGTGGGTATACTCTCTTCATATCCTCAAACTCTGTAATATCGAATCCAGTCTTGTAAAGATTGTCTACGTCATGCTCAGCTCGCCATTTCTCTACGGTACGAAAATGCTGCGCTGCGTTGGTCGGCGAGTATCTACGGGCACGCAAGAAGCGTCTGGAACAACAGAGATAAGTCCTAGCGCGCAAGAATCCGGGGAAAGAGCTTGCCGACTTGCATTAACGTCGCATCAGAATG
>WSTG01000643.1:0-15283 GCA_019616325.1 Ceratobasidium sp. 394
AACGACGCGTGTGGGCAACCTATTCAACAGAATGCTGCGGCTGTCCACGTTCCCAAAGCCATGTGGAAGAACGGAGAGAACTGCGGACAGGTACGATGCAAAATGAGCGCCGGCTGTGACAGCGCTAATTTCAACCTCGCAGTGGATGAGCATCACTGGCAACGGCCATCAGGACTATGCTCTCGTCACTGGCTTCTGCGAGACTTGCGTCGGCGATGGTATCGGTACGTCTCTACCCAGTTAATGAAGGGTTGATCGTTGATTGTGTGTCATTCCAGACGTAACACCAGCTACTTTCAGCTCGTTTGCTCACCCCGATGATGGTATCGTCAAGGCGACCTGGAAATTCATGAAGAGGGGCTACAACCCCCCGAATATGGAGGAATGCGAGTAGAATCGCGCCCGTATGATTTTCTGGCGCCCTCCGGCTTTCTATTCCCCACCGTCCTTTGTGTCACTCTTCGGTTCCTTGCGCGCTTGGTGATCGCGCTGATTTTGGCTCATGGATGTCATTTTGCCATAGATTTATCCTATACCTTCATTGATATTTATGCCACTTAAGCAAGTGGTGTTCCCCCGATGGCCTTGTGTGCTCGATAACGGGTGAGCGCGAGTATTCGTTGGGCAGCAGTTGTTCGCTTCGCGCTTATCAGCTCGCGGCAACTGGGGCTGTGTCATCTTCATCGTGTGCTGGCTCTTAGCGCTCGCTGTCTGCACGAGCCACTCTATGTCCCAAGATTGCTGAGCGTCGTAGGCTCAATTATCCATATAGGGCCCGTCCTCGACCTCAATGTTAGAGCCTATTCTATGTTAGGATAATGGCTCAGCCTCTTGATCCCGCTCGGCGTATTTCGCGCTTGGTCAACGTTGCTTGCCATCACCCGACTATACCTTTTCTTTCTGACTGATGAGCAGGCTGCCGTTGCTGCTGGGCGGTAGCCAAGCACTATAACATGGGCCCGTTCTCGCAGCTCTGCATAGCACAACCCCTCGAACTCTGCTTTGGCAGCTCTTTGTTCCGAAATGACTCAAACAACCCTGCTCGAAGGATGGCTCAGCTCTTCCAACCCCGAGTCTATTCCTTTGCTCGAATTCTACATCGAGGCCCGTAAACTTCCCACAATCTTCGAGGCGCCTGTCCGGCACGTCAGCTGTCACCGACAGGGGGTCCACGAATACGTCCTTGTGCATTGTTCGGTCACACTTCCGAATGCCCCGGAGAGGCCCATCATGGCTTATTTTCGCCTGGAACGTAACCCGGCTCAGAAAAGTGTCCGGATTTTGAGTGGGAAACCCAGCCAAGCTGCGGACACCGTACTCATAAATCGGAAGCTCGAGACTTTACACCAAGAACATTCTTCGATGTTGCGAGGGCATCTCCTTTTCAACCGAGAGGATAATGCGCCCAAGACGCTCATGCTCCGGCATATTTTGGAGATGTATGAATGTCTCTCTCGAGCATCCTGCAAGTACACTATCATAGGCACCAACTGTCGTTGGCTATGTTTTGGCATCTTGGAGTGTCTGCGAGGGTGTAAACCCTGCTTCGGTGGACAATGGTTTAAAGGCTCCAGGAAGGACACCATCCCCAAACAGGACAACCAAGCGGCGATTCAAGCCAAGGACGTTTATTTGAAGGAGAAACATCCAGACTGCTGCAGCCTTCGGGGCGGAATCATGTCGAAGCTAGTGGAGGAAGCTACGGCCATCGGAACCGCACTTACGAACATAGTTGAAATGGCCAGTCAGGTGCAGGAGCCAGGTGAATACTTTCATTGCACTTTTTGTTCGTCACGAGCTAACCAGGCACTACAGCGCAAACCTCGAATCCATCTAGCCCCGAAGCGATGTGCTCCACAGCGGGTCTAGCGACTCCTGTTGCACATTCCACCCCGTTACCGGGAGCGAATGTGTCTCCAACAGCTAGCAATCCCCCTCAGCATCCCGTCCCGAGCGGAATGCCAGCGGTTATGAACCATCCCAACGGGTTCTATAACGAAGCTGCGATGCACGTACAGCACCCAGGGCATCTCCGCCCTCCGCACCCAATGACAGGACCAACTACGCCCCTTCGCCAGCAGCCCCAACTCCATACTGTTAATCCTCATCCAGCGCCTGGCTACGCCGCCCCTCCGCAGCATGCACCAGGTAGAATGCCAGTGTTTGTGAGGGAACCCTATCCGGCTCACAACGATACTGCAACACGCTTGCCGCACCCTGCTCATCCTTCGTACCCTCACCACCTGGCACAAATGGACCGCCAATCGATGTCTCATCTTTCCCAGCAACGAGCTTGGGTCCCTCCCCCCTCTCAGACAAGTTTTGACCCGCATATATCCAGCCAGGGTTTCACCGACGAACCTACAAGCTACACGCAGCATCCAGGTGTTGCCCATGGCGGCTATCAGCCCTGTACTCGGGCCTGGGGCTCATGCTCTTGCCTCGAATGCGTTTCCCAGATGCCTCGTCCAGGTACGACTCCAGGCTACGACTATCCCCCACAAGCCCCAAACTATCACTACCCGCGTACTGATCCACCGCCTCCACCACCACGCGCCGCCGGGGGGTTCCAACACCATACAGCATATACGCGTCAGCGAACCGCTCAAGCGGGTATCAGCGCATTGCACGGTATCCCAGAAGGACACGTTCCCGAAATGGCCCGAGAGTATAATCCCAATCGGCAGGCTTACCCCACTTCTGTGTATGGGCAACCGCCCATGGGCTACTCTAATTACGACCATCGTGGGGCAGCACCTATTCCTAGGCCTCAGAACACGATTCGTCGCCCTCATCCCGAGAGTACGTATAGCAATGGCTTTCCAGCCCAACACTATCAAAACAGCGTGAGCTCGACGTCAAGCTCGTCGACTGTGCGTGGCGGCGTGCAGCCACAACACTCTCAGCCTCGATGGTTCCCCCAGGACAGCACTACTGAGGCGCCTACCCGGGTAGACTCACCAACTCAAATGAGTCAAAGGACTATGGATGATATTGAATTCAGTGTGGGTACCCGAAGACTAATACTGCGAACACACAAGACTGACGCAAATCGGATTTTTTAGCGCACGTCCGAGTACACCCATGGTCCGCCGATGAATATGCCTGATCCAGACAACTACTACCCTCAAGGCTCACATTCAGACCTCGTTTAGGCGGTTATATGCGCTGAAAAGTGTGGTATATGTAAATCTCAGTATAAAATCGCGCTATGCTTCTGGTGATGTCGGTCGTGTCGAGTCGTGAGTGCTTGCGGACAGTAGTATTTAAAACGTTTAACGATGGTTGGGTACCCCATGCTGATACGAATGTCTCTCGTTATGCGACGGATTCCTCTCTGATTTTTTAATTTAAATAGTCATTCACTGTAGTAGGGGTTTATATGGTTCTGCTCTCCACTCCACTTACTTCCTTCCGACTGGTCACACTACTGTATGTTACCCGCGAATTTTCACCAGCTATCTGCACAATTATACTACAGGGTTTACGTTTTACGCGGTGAAATCTAGCTCAGTCTTCACCGATGGCATCACCCCCACCCTGATGGTCCTGCTCAAGGCCCAGGTCGTCGGAGCGCAAGTTATCGTCACGTTGATGTACAAGAGGCCGGGGACACGTAACACCCCCGGGTCCGGTACTTCTGCGGCCGAGTACGGTTGTACTTCCTCCACTCGCTGTGTCCCACAAGCTCCCTCGAGTCGTGTGGAATGCACTTGTCTGAGTCTCGTATGAGTATAGAAATGCCGGTCGCAATTCGCAGCCTCCTATACTGCATGAGCAACTAGAGTTCATTGACGGCCTTGAGTGCCTGATAACGGGTGGCGTGAGCATTCGCCGGACACAGCTTTTTGCTTCGCGCGTCTATCACCTCACACCAACCGGGGCTGTGCGACCTTTCACTTCTGTGGGCTTTAAGCGCTCGCCGTCTCTCTTGGTCGCTCTATGTTCCCATGTTGTTGAGTGTTGCGACCTCAATTCTCCATTTATGGTTCACCTTGGAGTTCGAGTCAGAGCCTATTCTATGTTAGGACAATCGTTCAGCCCACAGCCGCGCTCGAGGCACGCATGCTCGGTCATCGGTGCTCATTGCCAGGCGCATTTTGCTCATCGATAAGCCACTTTGCCATCCTGTTGGATGAGCACTTATGGCTTTATAAGAACGAGATCTCACCGCTTGACATCGCATAACCCTCCCAAGCACTCCTTCGGCGACTTCCCCACCCTCGACTCCAGAATGACGCAGACTCTGCTCGAAGACTGGCTGAACTCTCCCAGTCCCCTGCCCATCTCGCTGCCCGAGTTCAAGGATCAAGCACGCAAAATCCCCGTGGTTTTCGAAGCCCTCGTGAGGCACGTCAGTTGCCACCGCATAGGTGTTCATGAATACATCTTGGTGCATTGCTCAGTTACGCTCCCTGCCGCCCAGCGAGCCATTATGGCTTATTTTCGTCTCGAGCGCAACCCGACCGAGAAAAGCCCATGGCTTTTAAGCGGGAAATCTAACCCCGCCGCAGACACCATACGAATGAGTGTGAATGCTGAAACTTTGCACCAAAAAGGCTCGCTGGCGGTGCGTGGGTACATTGTTTTCAACCAGGAAGACAACGCGCCCAAGCCCCTCATGCTCAAGCACATCTTGGAGATGTACGAGTACCTTGCTCAGGCGTCTCACACGTACACCATCTTTGGTGCTAATTGTCGCTGGCTCTGCTTTGGCTTGTTGGACTGTCTGCGGGACTGCAAGCCCTGCTTTGGGGGACAGTGGTTCGAATGTGGCAGAAAGGATTCCGTTCCGAAACAGGATAATGCAGCGGCCGCGGCCATTCAAGCCAAGACTCGCTACTTAAAGGAGAAACACCCGGACTGCTGTCGCCCGCGCCCGGCCCAATCTAGCTCGATTATGGCAGCGCTTGTAGCCGAGGCAACCACCATCGGGGCCGCGGTTTCGAACATGGTTGAAATAGCAAATCAAGCCCAGACCCCAGGCAAGCACATTATTTGCCCTTTGTTCGTTCGCCGGCTAATTGGGTGTTACAGCGCCAGCCCCGAGCCCGACAGACCCTAATGTGATATACTCGACAGGACCGGCTGCGCCTCTTCCTCGGCCAACTCCTCAGCCGGCTCCTCAGCCAACCCAGCTCCCAAGTGGGAGTGCACATCCAGCGCCCAGCCATGTCCTCCCGCAGCGTGTACCGAGCGGGATCCCAGCGTTTGTGGAAGAGCCCTGCATGATCCACAATGAGACCACAACACGCTTGCCATACCCCCCACACCCCCCGCAGCCTTCGCAACACCCACACCATCATCACCAGGCCCATACGTACCGCCCATCGGTCTCTTACGTTTCCTCGCCACCGGCCTGGGTTTCTCCCCCCTCTCAGCCGAGTTTCGACCCGCATATACCCAGCCAGCGATTCAGGGACGAGCCTACGAGCCATGCACAGTACGCAGGGACGCCCCATGGTGGCTATCAGCCCCACACTCAGACCTGGGATGGCACAACGGGCCCATGCTCTTGCCCCGAATGCGTTTCTCGGTCGTCTCGTTCAAGTATGATGTCGGACTACAGCTACCCCCCGCAAGCACCGCCAAACTATCACCATACTGGCCCACCGCCCGCCTCGCCGCAGAATGCTGGAGGATTCCGGTACTATACACCACCTCCTCGTCCGCGGCCCACTGCAGCCAATACAGGCACTTTGTATGGTATCCCGGAAGGATACCTTCCCGAAACGACCGGGCCGGAGTATCATCCCAACCAATACGCGTACCATAATTCTACGTACGGGCAACCACCTATGGGCTGCTCTAATTGCGGCCACCATGAAGCACCGCCCACTGCCACGCCTCGGAACACGTTCACTCGCCTTCGCCCTCGCCCCGAGAGTACATATACACAGGACTCAAGCAACGGCTTCCCGCATCCGCACTACCAAAACAACACGAGCTCGTCGACCGTGCGCAGCAGCATGCAGCCCCATCACCCTCAGTCAACTCCATGGTTGCCCCAGGACATTACTGAGGCCCCCATTCGGACAGAATCACCAACTCCAATGAGTCAAAGGACCATGGATGGTATCGAACTCCATGTGAGTATTCAAACGCTAGTACTGTAAATACACAAAATTGATGCGAAGTGGAAATTTCAGCGCGTGTCCGAGTATCCCGCCCATAACCAGCCGATGAGCATGCCGGATCCAAGCAATTACTTACCTCGAGGTTGTTCAGATCTCGCTTAGACGGTTATATGCGCTAAAATCTGTGGGCTATGCTAACCTAAGTATGAAACTCGCTATGCCTCTGGTTGTATGGGTGGTGTCGAGTCGAGAGTGCTTGCGGACAGTAGTTTTTTAAAACATTTAACAGTAATTGTGAAATAGTTTACGTTTTACACATTGAAATCTATTCAGTCTTCGCCGACGCCATCATCCCTACCCTGATAGTCCTGCCCGAAGCCCAGGTCGCCGGAGCACAAGTTGTCATCACGTCGAAGTCTCTCCTCATGTGGGATATACCTGTCCGAGTCTCGGATGAAGGTAGAAATGCCGACTCCAAAAGCCATCAGGATCTGCGATTTGGGAAGCATAAGATTGTTGAATTGGAACGAAGCGACCGTTACTAACCGAAGACACGAAAAACATAGCTTGAGGCATGCTTGTGTCAATCGTTGCGTTCATAATTGACCCGAGGATGATCGGCGACAAGAACTCAGACACGGATCGAACTAGGGCGATTGCTGCAAGGGCTTCGCCTGAAGAATTAAGTAAGCACAATGAGCAACATACCGGGCCGGAACAGGCTTACCGCGAGCGAGGGGTTCAACGCTTGCCGATACTATAGTACTAATGCATGGCGAGGCACCTGAACCAAGGCTAAAAAGCATGACCCCTAAGAACCGAATTAGTTGCCAGTTCACTGCTCTCGGGAGCATGAACTTACACGCAGTAGCTACTCCCATGCTTCGAGATAATCCTATACCTGAAGTGGCAATAGCATCGACGAACCAAGAAACCGCAAGTAGGTAGACATCAAAATGCGAGCTAGCCAAGTCTGCGTCGGTTTCAACATCACTCGAGCGCCAGCGCTGGTTGTAGAATGACCGCCCCCATTTCAATATAACCGGAAGAACGAACAAGAGATAAATGGTCTTGATCGAAGACAAGAGGCTCAGAACGTATCCGTTCTTTAGTTAAAGGCTAATATTAGCATGCAATACGGAGGAATTTTACCGATAAGCAACATACCTGTTCGGGGGTGGCGTGAAAATGATTTGTTACGAATAGCATCCATGCTGGGGCAACATAAGTAGTCCCAATGAGCGCGAAGAACATCGCAGTCGACAGAAGCAGCAGCCGTTTGTTTCGCTTTCCAGTAGTTGGGTCGCGTCGTGGCCAGATCAGCCCAAAAGGACGAGCAAATGCACTAGTGGTGTCGCGGATACGCTCAAGACTCGAGCTCCGGCTCGCTAAGCTCGGCCTCCTTACTCGTTCAGCTGCTACTTCTGCAGCGCGAGCAGCTCGTTTGTCCCTTCCAAACGTTTCCGGGATTGCCACTATGACATATAGCAGAATTGCAGCAGAGATCGTCGCTTGAACCCAGAAAACAGTGGTGAGCCTGCCAGACCGTGTGGTGATAACCCCACCAAGTGCGTAGCTGATGGAAAGTCCGAGATAAATCGAGCCTTCGAGTATAGATAGTACCGGTGCTGGGTTGGGTGCCAAGTCTACGACGAACATAGTACTGAGAAGCAGAAGCTGACGAGGTCCCGCTATCGCGCTGAATGCCGAAGCGACAAATATCAGGGGTAGTGAAGCATTGCGGAGAGCCAAAATTAATATAAGCGCGGAGAAGGTGGTAATAGTAGCGACCGTAATAAGAAGGGGTTTCCGCCCGAATTTGGCGGCAAGTGTGCCTACTGGGGAGGAGGTAATGAGGCCTGCCATAAATGATTCATTAATCATGCCCTCAAGATGGATGGTAGGCTCATACCGCCGCACAAGTCCAATATAATAAATACCTGAAACAGTTGAGAGAAAAGCTTCTGAACACCAGGGACACCGCAGAGTTCGTTGGGGATATTCCCGTCGGGTGGGATTCGAGAAGGATCGTGCCTGCTCCACCAGAACTGGCAGGAGATAATCTGCAATATCTCAACCGAGGTAGTCAAAGTAATAGTGCCAGCTGCCGCTCCGATTGTTAGATTGGCATCGGCAGTAGGGAGATACGCGCTCACCAAAAAATCCAAAGAACACAACCGGAAGAGCCAAATGTGCCCGCTGAAATCGCACGAAACGCGATGCTTTGGTGGGCGGAGCTGCCGCGTCTTCTTGCTCCGCAAGAAGCGGACTTTCCTCCGTTGGCTCGTCATCAACAGGCCGCGGTTGACGCTCGTCGATGATCATGACGATTTGGGGGGTATGGTAGGGGACATCGTTTATGCTGTGACCCTAGCGCTTTAAATGAAGATGAGTCGACAGGAAATAAATCTAAAAGTCTGCGCCCGCAGGCAGAAGTAACTGCGCTGATCCATGTGGTGATGGGCCGGGGTGTGGTGTTCTCTCAGTCAGCTCAGAGCAATCACGTGGTCGCATAGAAGGTCATGCGACGTTGTGTATCTGACTAAGTAACCGAGATCATCTTCAACCCTATGTGTGTAGTCTTATGTAGACAGTTCGAGGAAAGACAAGAGATACGTAAGTTCATGCGCACAGTCTTCGTAGCTATCACACTACAAACTAGGAGGCACCCCTAGATCCTAACGAGTTTTGTACCTCTCTATACAGGCACCATGTCGTAAAATCGCCATATGGCGAAGGGATCAGAATCTGGGATCTTATTCTGTATTCCAGTTTCTCGTAGAATGGGAGCTGGAATGAAAGCAGATATTACGATCCCACAAGAACGTCTAGACAGGAAACACCCACATTGCTGCCTTCTTCAGTCTCCAAGCATGTTGCAATCCCACTCGAGTCGCTCTGTGTAGATGCTGAGGTTAGACTTTTCTGTAGAACGGCATGCAAAGTCACACGTACTTGATCGAGGGTATGCTTTATTAGGGCCGAACCCAGCCCTCGTCGCTGAAAGTCGGGATGAACGCCCAACATCTGTAAATGAAAGAAATCCTTTTTGATGCCTTCGCCAAGGCCTTGATCCGCAAGCTTGGCATAGCGGGGCAGCATCTACACGCAGAATTGGGCTCTATCGAGTGCATCACGCCTCCTTATACTGCAATTACGCACCACATCTTTCCACCAATTTCTCAATTCTGGTTTTAGACGTTTTGTAAACTCGCGCCAGTAGCTTAGCTGCGTCTCACTAGCAAAAGTGCGCACCATGCAAGATTGGCATAACCTTTGGCAACAGCGTGACCACTTACTCTTTAAGAAACCCCTTGCCCGGCTCGTACCATACCGCGAATCCCGCCAGTTTTTGCGGCTCCCTTCCGCCGAGGAATGCACCGTAGACACGACCGGCGCCCGTAAACGCCGCTTCGAATTGAGCTTTATTGTACGCGCCGTAAATGTCGGGATCCTCTTTGTATGAAATTCCGAGCCCGGCGATGTCCAGAGGATCTAGGATAGAGACGCTTAGGAACGGGGCCAATTCCTAACAAGAAACGGTCTACCATGCTCGAAAGCAAGATTCGCTATTTCAACGAGACGTTCTAGGTATGCGTCTTCCAATAACCTTCGTCATTAACTCGATTTACGGCTCTACTGCAGATATTTGCTTACCAAAATCCGGTGCATCCTTTGTGATCTCAACGATTTCCCGCGGGGACAACGCCATATATGCGTCAGGGTTTGCACGCTCTCAGACAAAGATCAACCAGTGCAAAGGAACAGCGGTGACGACCCAAAAATAAAACTTCCTACGGAGGGTGTGGTGTTGAAGTAGCCGTACGAGCTTTGATTGTGATCGCCCTACCGCACGTCCCGGAGCCAGCTATCTTTGGCTTCCATCACGTGCATCTGCTTGACCTTCATCATAGAGTGCATATACATCAATTACACGAGATAAACTACGCTATTGGTACGCGAGAAGGTGGCCTGTACATACACGTCATTGTAAAATCCCCAAATCGCGACGGCATCAACACAGAACCTTTCACTTCGAATCCCAACGACGCATAGAACTTGACCTACAAAGCACCAAGGTCAAAGGAAGTAAAAGTAAAATAAAAAGGCAATAACTTGCGTTGTCTTCGCTGTTTGTCTCGAGACAGGAGGATGCTCCTGCCATATCTGCCTACAACGTACGTCAACTTCTTTGGCTGAATGGGTGACCTAGGGGAGGCGAACCTTTCTTAGTGTATGTCTGCATAGCGCTGCACCTATTCCTCGACGATGAAAATCAGGGTGCACGGCAAGTAGCTGGAGTTGAAACATCGTGTCCTTCTTGACGTCGCCGAAAGATTCTCTAGCCAGCGTATCGACTCCAGGTAATAGCTTATCGTGGTAATTAGTGGACAAGGGCGTCGGAACAGATGTCAAACAGAGTCCTCACAATCTCGTCCCACCATCGTTTCGTTTCTGGTAAGATATCTTGCATGTACGCGCCCCACGGCCCGTGTTCTTCATCGCTACCAGAAAACATCTCAAAATACTGCTGCCCCCGGATGACTGGAACCGACTCACCTAGCCATAAACTCTGTCTCAGGTTCATACCACATCGACAAACCAACCAAGTTTTCTGGAGCTGTGTCGCTGCTGGAAAATGCACCAAAAAGCTGACCACCGATCAGCCCGACTTCGAGTTGCATGCGAACAAACTTGTGGTATAGCTCGGGGCGCTCGGCGTAGTGCGCAGCAACTGTTGGAGCCGTGAGGGGATCTACTCGAAAATAGGTTCAACTGGGGCTGACCAGTTGGGATTGGTGTCTCGTACCGTCTTTGAGAGCTAGGGCCCCCATATCCTCCATTCTATTTATTATTTCACCTGGAATGCGGGATTACTTTGGACGCTAGGGAGGTCGAACGCATCCACTCACTAAATCTGGGATAACTGGGCGTGATCCTGGTGATGTGTAGTTCGATTCGAGGGCGGGACATGTTACTCGACGCAGTGGTGGTTGATCAAGTGACGCTGCTGGTGCACTGCCCGACGAAAATGGGTTCGCGCAGCAAGAAGCTTTTTTGATCTCATGTGGACAATCAGTATATAACATGGAGCTCTTACCTCGAGCCTCCCTCCACACTGCCCTCTAAAATAAATCTGGTCATGCCGTCTTCGAGCCTAACCTCCCACTTCCTCTCTCAAACCACTTCCCCAGCTTACCTAGCAGCCACGACCCACCCGTTCCTTAAACAAGCCGGCGAAGGCACACTGCCAACTAAAACTCTCGTCCACTGGCTTTACCAAGACAGAATCTACGCCGCACATGCCTATCCACGTTTCATCGGACTACTCATCGCCAAGATCCCATTTGACACCAAGGATCTCGCGAGTTTCGGGTCGGATGTGACGTCGCTCGAGGGCAGGAACCGCAAGATTTTGGAGTGTTTGTCATTTTCGCTGGGTAATGTCTTGACAGAGGTCAAGTTTTTCGAAAAGACGGCGGCGGGGATTGGCGCGCAGAGTGTTGGTGGTGGGGTCGAGGCTGAGCGAGAGGCGACGAGAAATTATTGTGCCGAGATGGCGAGTGTCGCGAGTCTGGGGAGTTTGGAAGAGGGGCTGGTATTTTTGTGGGCGATGGAAAAGGTAAGATGTCGAGTGCGCCAAGCATGCTGGGCTTAGCTATAGGCGCGCGACTTTCAGATGTACCTCGACTCGTGGACATTTGCCTCGAAGCAAACCACCCAGCGTCCCAGGGACGCGGGAGACTTTATCACAAACTGGACGAGCAAAGATTTTATCAAGTTTGTAGATGACCTGGAGAAGCTGGTGGACTTGATGGAGATTCAGCCGGGGACCGACGCGTGGAGGCGGGCGGAAGCCGTATGGAACCGAGTCATTGAATTGGAAGTGGCCTTCTGGCCCCAAGTATAGTACACTGAATTAGTATTACGATAATAAGCGATACAAGAATAGGCATGCGGATGTTGACGCTGGAGATGATGTCACAGTCGGGCCAAGGGATAAAAATACCAGAGCTTACGAATGAAAAATACACAAGAGAAATGGTCAAGAGGAAATACAAGGAAGGCTGTTCAGGGCGCCCTGGGAGCTGCGGGATCATATGCGGGCGGTGGCTGAGCGGGAAGCGTAGCCTGCCTGAAGATGCTGGGTCGGCTCATCCAGGCTGGTCGGAATCCGCCTACACGGCCCATTTCGACGGCGGTAGCGTTCCTGTCTACAGTCTGTTCATCTCCTCGCGCTTGTGCAGAGTATTTAGGCAGGCCATCTGTGTTCTCCCCTGCTTCCGCACGAACAACAGGATCGCTGCCGAACCGAGAGTGTGGATGTGGTGGTATAGATGGGGGTTCGTTGGTGGCGGCCAGACGTTGCCGCTTCTGTTTAGCGTATGTAGCCATTGCCCACCATATGATGAGGAATGCGACGATGCCGATGGCAAAGATGAAGAATATGCCTGTTCCTGTCCCTGACGAAAGTGCCATCTTTGGGTAATGAGAACTAGAGCGGTATTAGAGTAAAGTAATTGGATGCTTGGGACATCACTCACAATGTAGTGGGTATGCCCGATGCTACAGAAGATTGGGCTCAAGAGAGCAGGGTTATATAGATGTCGTCAGACGGATGAAATCAGTTGGGGTCGTGAGAAGGGAGCGTGAATCATCCAAGTGCTGCGGGGCCGCCTTTTAACGTGAACACGGCACGGCAGGGGCTGTGGAGCACAAGACGTTCGACGCAACTTGTCTAGAATGCGGAGGCCGAGGACAAGCCCGAAGACCGGGCACTGATCGTCATGACACGCCGGACCGGAGTGAGCCGGAAACCCGCACGTGACTTGATGTGTCAGCCTAATTAGCCCTGGCAAACATTTTCGGTCCTCGACTTGATCCCACTATGGCTCCGGTTGTTTCGCCCTCTGCGCCTGCCTCTTCGTCAAAGACCAAGTCCAAGACTCGCCGGAGCAAGAATTCTGCTAAACAGCATCTGATTGCTGCTCAACCACCCAATGTGACGAGTGTAACTGAAGATCTCATCCCACTCGACGATGTGGTTATGAGCGGAGTCGTCGGCGAGGAGAACGCCGAGGCCGGTGCTGGAATGGACGTTGATGCTACTCCGACCTTTCCAGCCCTGCCCGCCTCTGCACAGCGTGCTACAGAAAAATCCGAGACGAGACGAATTGCAATTCCGCCCCACCGCATGACGCCCTTGAAGAAAGATTGGGTCAATATATTCTCTCCGCTAACTGAGATGCTCGGGCTTCAGGTGCGCATGAATGTGCACAAGAGGGCTGTCGAAATTCGGGTGAGTCTTATGGGCACTAGACGAGAGAGTAGTCTAATTATTTCCTGGTAGACTTCAAGGCATACAAAGGACGTCGGAGCTATTCAAAAGGGAGCGGATTTTGTCAAGGCGTATGCGCTTGGGTTTGACATTAATGTGAGTGGTCTCGCGTACCAGAAGGGTTTCTCATTAACATTCTGCCTTTAGGATGCAATTGCACTGCTTCGACTCGATGATTTGTATCTCGACTCGTTTGAGATCAAAGACGTAAAGACACTGCATGGAGATCACTTGTCTCGAGCTATCGGTAAGTGGTTTACCATCAACAAAGTGGAGACTTCTAATTGGTCGGCAGGTCGTCTTGCCGGGCATGATGGCAAGACCAAATTTACCATCGAGAATGCAAGTAGGACGCGGATTGTTCTTGCTGATACGTACGTCTGTTCGTTTCGTTGCGGATACTCGACTTATGACTGCTTCGACGTATAGGAAAATACACATCCTTGGTTCCTTCCAAAATATCAAAATTGCTCGTGACGCACTAGTGTCCTTGATCTTGGGTAGCCCGCCAGGAAAGGTTTATGCTGGGCTGAGGACAGTCGGAGCACGCATGCGACAGAGGGCAATCTAGAGGCCGATGTAACGATAGATATGGCTGAAGACTGACTAGCGTTTTTGTATTATATGTGAAATCCATTTCCCAGGTTAAATTACGACAGCAAACAAGACATACTATACAACCAAGAAGGCTCCTATCCCTGGAAGCTGATCCCTACCTTTTTGGTCTCTGCTCTTCCGCCGCCAGAGTACCCGGTACCTTCTCTGGATAGTTGAATGAGGTCTTTCGATTCGGGAAGGGGAGTATCGCAGGCGACACATTGCTTGTTTGGACTCACAAGAGTGTCGGTGCACGTCTTGCAAAGGACATGTGAACAGGGACGCACGACTGAGGAACGAGTGTAAGAAAAATGAATAGTATGCTAGAGAGGTTAATACGCACGGAACATGATCCCAAGTCCAAGAGTCTTTTTGCAGCTAGGACATATAGATTCCTGGCCATTCGAGGAGGTCGTTGTAGATGACGACGACGCTGAAATGCCATTGGATTTCGAGGTAAACTTGACCGGTATTAGCCCCTTGAGACTAGAAATCACACCCATCAGTCCCACCCTTATTCGCATGGCAGCAGGCAAACATACTTGAGCGGATGCCCAAACTCTGTTGCGCGACACAACGTCCCAACTTTCACGTCCTTGAGTTTCCCTAATGACATGTCTCCCCCCTCTGCTGTGGGGGTTTCGCTCGCGAGCCAGTACGCAGAGGGTAACTTTGACTTGCGCGCTTCGCGTTGTTCGATTTCGAGCTGTTTGAGGGCGGCTTCTTCTGCGCGCCGGGCAAGTTCGTCAGCGTGGGCGTGGTCGAATTCGAATGCCTCCGAGGCGAGGCGTTTGGTTCCTCGGGGTGCTGTGGCGCCAAAAACTGAGTGTTGTTGACTTGTCGTTGGGCTGGTGGGACGCACCTTGGTCTCCGTTCGTTTTCTCTTTTTCCTTTTCTTTCCCATTTGTTGCAGTTTGTGGTTCTTTACGCGATGCAAGGCCTAGTTGCCCACGTTCAAAGTCCTTCAAGACTCGATCTCGAGCTGCTTGAACTGCTCTAGCCTTTTCCGCCTCTTCCTCGCGTGCGAGCTCCTCGAGTTTGGTCTTGAATCGTTTAATCTCTTTCTTCTGTGAGAGAAGATCGGAGTAGATGCATTCTTTGCAATCTAGCGAGCAGTTTGTGAGTATAGTCAAGTAGGGCGGGATGACAAAGGCATACAGATATGACCTTGCTCGCATGCTACAGGCTCTCGGGCTTGCTGCAAACACAGCGTACACGCGTCGAATCGTTTCATCGAGTCTATTCCTAAACGTTGCTACAAACTCATCAG
>WSTG01000644.1:0-15265 GCA_019616325.1 Ceratobasidium sp. 394
CTATTTCCATCAACCACTGGAAAAGTGTTTCTAACCCCCACATAGTGTGCCATACAAGCGGCGCGCCGCAGTGGAAGAAAAGTTTGTTGACTGAAAGTAGTGGGGCAAGTGAGCATATAGGGAGCAGCTGTAAAACCATCAATAATAGTTCTGGGATGTCCATCACACGTCGGGAGAGTGGAGAAATTTGCGTCATGGTGCTGGTGGAAGCGACGAGTAACAGCCAAAACTAAGCATTCTCAGGGTCCGGTAATATGATAACAGGCTGATTGGACCCTAAAGAGGTGCCACCCACTCTAGGCCACCTGACCTTGGTGTTGGTTTTTGAGCGTGCTGAGACGGCTTGAGAGGTAGTTGTCTATTTTCTCGCGGCCCATATTGAACTCGAGGGATTGGCCTGCCTACATGTATAAGGCGCCTGCTTTGTTCAATGTTCACCAAGCAGCATCGCCTATTGGGGAGTTTTTGCGTAGCCAATTCTCGCTTAGCCAAAACAAGCATAGTCTTATGTTTCTACAACTCACTCCAACCGATTCTTGCCAAAGGTCGACCAAACAAAACTCCCTATTCATTTTTCTATTGAGTAGAAACCCACTTAACTCAGCAGAGGGCTTCAAGGTCCCTGTAAAAAGCATCCGCCTTAAAAACCACCCCAGACTGGTAAGTTGGCCAATGTACCTTTTGCATAGTACCCAAAGTAACATAATACTTGCGTTACCACCAGTTTCGAACCAAAAACTGCTTTGCAGGGGCTCTCAAGCCGTCTGATTAACTCGGTGGGTCCCTACTAAACAGAAAAGTGGACAGGCAATGATGCTTGATGAAGATTGAACAAAACAGATTACGCGCCATACATGCATGCGGGGCCGATCCGAAGATTTTAGCATTGGCCGATCCCTCAATTTCGACCTGGGTCACGAGAAAACAGGCAAATACCTCTCAAAAATGTCTTAGCATGTTTGAACAATGACATCAAGCTCGGGTGGCCTAGAGTGAATGACGCCTCCTTCAAGCACGAAGGCATAGAAACGTTCCCTGTGCGATCGAAAGTCACCCAACTGGAGCTCATGCTATCCGAGCAAATAATCCTATGGATATGTCCGTGAACATGAGAAAAAACCATTTATTGTCCTTTATGACAGTTTTCTAGTTAAAGTCGGTACTGATTAACAGGTTGTCTTGCTCTCCAAGGTTACTCCCCTGGATTTGAAGAAATGTGAAGGGTTCAAGAGTCTGGCTTGGTCATTGAACCCTGTGTCCGCCCAAGCATCATAGGTTGAGGCTGCTCTTGTCAGTCTAAGCCCTTATGGTGCATATTTTATGGTGTATGTAGCTTGAGTTCGGGCTGAAGGACAGGTCTCTCAGAGCTCTGCCCCCAAGATCCCAGAAATCATATCCAGAGTTCATCAAGGGATATTGGGGGTGAAGATTTAACTCGCCCCTCGGGAAAGCGGCGAACATAGCTGGTCAGAACCCTTGCCAACTTAATACGGGAAACGTTGTGCATACTTAGATGATACGTCGGGTGCTGTCTTCCAGCTTCCGCTAGTACAAACTGTGTGGGTAGTCTAACTTGCTGCAAGGGAAAAACCTCACATGACTTCAAGATAGTGTCTCCGACAGGATTATAACAGTGTCGGAGGTGGAAACACAAACGAATCACTGAGAATATATGCGCGTTTACCCAGCATTGCCTCGTGGGGAACCCGCAAAATTCACCAGCGCTTCAATGGGCCGAATGGCTGACTAGGCGCCAGTGCTTACACCGTACTCTCACAAGGCGAAATTCCCGATCCTCCGTAGTGGTGTGCTCGCGTTGCGATCAACTCGGTCACGTGAGTGCACCCTTTTATGGCATGGTATCACGTGAGCATGACCTTGCGTCTGAGACTCTGACTTTGTTGCTTTCCAGACTGCCCTTTCCAATGTCTCCTGCTGCTGTTATTGAAAATAGCACAAATTTACCGAAGAAAAGTGGCACAGCAGTCGAGACACCTTGTCCCGAGAGTAAGGTTCTTATATCTGAGGCAGATACTGATATCAAGCCTGGCTGTGAGCTATGATGAGTCTTCTCCCATGGATTCTGACTAAATCGATTCTGGTGCAGCGTTCTTTCGTGTTCTCGACTCTTACGTCTTTTTCGTCAACAACCACCCTGCAGACCTTGACTTGGACACGTTTCTAACTCAAAACTGGCAAGGTGTCTCACTGCTTGGTGCCGTTGCTTCCCTGACTGGAAGAGGGAGCATGTTTGCCCAGTGTGGTTGGTTCACGCGTATGCCATGGCACTGGCTTCATATCTCCAATATCCAAGAAATAAAAGTAAAGAGCGATTCTCGTTTTCGCGCCGGGTGAGTGTCATTCGCAGCAGTGGACTATATGATGAAGAGTTGATGTTGCATGCCATGAGTTTGTTTGTTTTTTGCTCTCAATGCTCCTGCGGGCTTCATTTGACCCCTACTGCTTCATTTTATCTTTATTCTACTTTGCTTTCCCGTACTTACTGCTCAATACCTAGGGAGCCCCGCATGTGGCTTAAAACTCCTCTGGGCGAGTATGTCATGTTGTTGCCGCATGCTGGTTTTGCCCAGCTTTGGGGTAATACCCTGAAGAACCTGGGCAACCATGTGCACTGCAGCCCCTTCCAGAGGTTACCACGGGATGCTGCTCGTCCAAGCTGGTGGGGTGACCAAGTTGTTGACGAATGGCCGGAACCTGGCTCAAGTCCACCCTCCGATCGGAAGAGGAGTCGACAGCATCTCTGCGAGGATAGGACTCCCAAAAGGAAAGGTCTCCCTAGTCCGCTCGGCAATGAATCGCCAAGGCCCAAGGTGTCGCAGGTTGCCGAGTTCGAGTTTACGACGGCCAGGCGTTGCAACCAGCATCGAGCCGGTCTCTACTCGTGACCGGTCAGCTACCAACGGAGCTGTCGGATCCCGGTAATAGCAAGACGCGGACCTCCTAGCTCGTTGCTGGACTCCAGTATAACCAATACGCCTGTCGCGTTGGGCCGGCTGCCGATCCGGTGCAGGTTGGCGCCAGCATTTTTGTTCCCTTTATGGGGACTCGTTTCGTGTCGTTTACGCTCGGATATTTTTCTATAGCGTTAGCTTTTCTTTTAGTGCTTGTGCGTCTCGCTGTCTTCTGGGTTTGCTCCGCTAGTCTAGTTAAGAATTGCGTGTAACTGTGTACCTACCTTCAGTAAAAGAAAAACCTAATGTGTTGTATGTTCTTCGAGGAGCTAGCTTTCTAAGCTACGTCCGTCCCAGGTATTGGATGACGGTTCTCAAGGCTGAGGTCCTCGCCACTGGAATAAGATTGCGCCAAAAAGTGTTTGATTTCCCAGGGCTAAACATGAAACAACCGTCAAGTTATCCCCATACTGTAAAAATTAAGCCAATGCGTGGTGCGGAAATGCCATACGCGAATGGGGAATAAAGCTATGCCGCCGATGCGGTCAAAAATACTGCTAAGCCCCGCGCCGATGATTGATCGCCACGCTGCAAATTCCCCAATGAGAGGGCGAACCCTAAATTCTAGGACGTAAATGAATTAATGAAACATAGCATGAAGCCAAGAGGATATGCTTAGCTGGTAGAATCGGAGGGGGAGTTGCATCATACCAGATCATCGACCGCTCTGGGCGACTACTGCCTACGACCGGGAGTCGACGCAACTTATTTAGGCGGATTAGCAATGGGCATGCAGATGCCAACGCAGAAAAAGACTCGCCTAAACGTGAAGGCGGGGTGAGGGTCCCCAGGCTGGTCCAAGCTTCCTGTGTCGCGATGGCAAAACGCAAAGTCAGCACCGGTGGCTATGCAACATCCGGTGACATAGCGGAGGAGATATCCTAGCAAAGGGGGTAGACTTCGAGCTTCGTTCGTGCGCACATTTTGCGCTAGAGAATTCATGCGAGCAGGGGCCGGAAGAGGTCGTCAAATCGGAGCTGATCATAAATTTGTCACGCCACTGAGCATATATGGTTCCATGATTGTCCGACAGGCGGTTCGGCGCGTTCAACACCTCCCTCGCCGTGGTAGATATGGTCTCGAGGATACCACACCTTATGGCCCCCCGATTCCGTCGCTTTTTGCCATCACGGCGCGCAATCGCAATGCGCTAGTGGCTGTAATGAGGCTGCATTTTGCGGTGAATGTCAGCGCATTCAATGACTTAGACCCTCACCCAACGAGCTCGCTTCCGCGGTGCTGCCCTCGAACGTGACAAAATTTCTCCGTTTTCAGTAGAACGAGAGTATCAGGATACGACCGATCACGTATGCTAAGAAGGTGGCTGGATGCAAGGGTTGTATGCACCTCACATCTCATCCAACTGCCCCGTTCCTCGGCAGGTATGCTAAGACGACTTTTAGATGTGATTATACCTATTTTGAAAGCCCACTACGAGCTCCGAGGGCTGGAAGGGGCAAATAAAGTTTGGCAGTGCAAAAGAGTATGATGCGTTGTAGTGTATAAGCCTTGCATCACGGGCCTCAGTGGGCTTAGGGATATTCATGCAGGGGGCATCAAAGGACCGTGTTAAGCAAGTTAATGTTCTGAGCTGATCGAACGAGGCCGCATTGAATTGAGGCTGGGACCCAAAACTTAATGGACAAAGAACAAGCATCATCAAGGAGGTGCAGGAATTTTCGCCGCCCTCTACACTTATCATAGTACCACTACTGTCAATGTCGTCTGACATCAGTATCGACCCCTGTGGGCGTTGCGAGATTCGCGACCGGGCAGCCTGCACCTATGTTGACAGATCTCAGGGCCTGAACCCAAATTGCTTATGTCATTCCGCACAGGAAACTCTTCATCCGGAAGCGTTCTTCACCCACAAGAACCCAGAACTTGCCATCACCCTTCATTGCTGCCACGCTCTAGCTCCTCCTTCCCCCATATATAAGCTATTTAGTATGAAGCTAACGTCTTCTCTTTTTGTGGATAAGAGAGGCGCTGCGCTCGGATTCTATCTTCTACTGGATCAAAAAGCGAACAAACGTGATGGAATGGGGCTAGAGCTGAAGAATAAAATTGAGGTACGCAGAAATCACAGCTTAATCTTTATGTAAATCTTACCTCTTGCTTGCCTACACAGGGGCATGGGGGTGCATTGGTTCACAGTTTCAGAGTAGCCAACTATGTCCTTGTGGATCAATGCACATCAGCAGGAGCAGACTTCATCAGCATGCACACGACCCCCACTCGACATGTAGTTGCACAGGATTTTGTTGAAGAGAGCATAAATCGGCGCGAACTAGTTCCATATTCGGAGCTGACACTATTCATTGAGGAGGATCGGCCAATAGTGTTTTGTCTGCACGAATCCTTGGACAAAGCCGATTCAAATCAACTTCGTAAAGCTATTCAGGTCCGCTTGCTCAGTATATGGCAAATACCGTTACTCAGTGTTGTTGCCCCCTTAGCTTCGAGGAGGTGACCCTAACGGCGGGCAGAGTAATTCGCAAGTGGTTGTCCACCATGCCAAATGGAAATGCGACAAGCAGACAAGGGCAGAATTCGAGAATCTGATCCATATGGGGACCCCCCAATGGCTCATATCCTGCATTGAGCACGGTCAATTCACTCTGCCTTCTCCTATGGTACCGGTACAAGGTGGCAGCCTGAAGCTTGAGAGAGCATTTAGGAGGTAAGGCTTATATTCTTGCCTCAGTCATTTGATCGGCTAAAAAGCTTACTCAGGCCTCGAAACGAGTTCACCCCGAGGGACGACCGGTTCCTCGTCGCTTGGATTGCTACACACTTTGGGCACTCTATGGCTGGCAGACAAGGGAATCGAGCGTACCAGGACATGGTCAAGATAGTGAGTGCCAGCTCCCTCGCCCATCTACGTGATGTTATAAAGTTTGCAGCCCGAGTATCGAAAATGGTCAAGCGGCCATACATGGCAGTCTTGGCGCGAACGTTATAAGAAGAAGAAGAGCCAGCTGGACCCTCTCATCGAAGCGTATATCCTCGAGCATGGCGCCGCCGACCTCGGCGACACATCGGATGAAGAGGAAGTTCAAGCAAACTATGAAGAAATTCAAACCGACAAGTCCATATTGCAAACAACTGTAAAACCCTGTTTGCAGGGCAGTGCAGTCGCAGCTGATGTTATGTCTTTCTATAATGGAGCCCATCCAGCAGCCGGGAAGGACGAGAAACCACCCGCATCACAGTGCCAAGCACCAAAGAAACGCAAATGTACCCCAGATAACCCAGTTCTATCTCAGACTCATGCCAGTGAACAAGCTAGAACTGATGCTGGTATATTGGGACCGTGCGTACCAGAGTACGTGTCTGTTTGAACTCTCCTGACAATGCTAACCTTGGCTGAAACTCGTCAAAATTTGCTATAGGTCCTCATTTAGGAAGCTCATTCCCCCATCTCATGAGACTGCTGCCTCAATAAAAGAGGCAGCACGGGATGTTATTCCAAGATCAACATGGTATTCGGAGAATGAAGGGCTCCTAGTTGATCCTGTGCTACTTTCGCCTTGGGCACTGGCTTTGATCGAAAAGCAGAAAGCTTTGACGGAGAGATTTTAACAACAGCTCCATGGCATGAGGAACACGAGGAGATTTGTGTACAAAAATAAAACCGATTTTAGCGATCAGATTTATAGGGGTAGCATATGACGTGTTGGGTCGATTCTGAGGTATTTTGCCTCGACGGCATGTAAAAAAAGGGCGCCCTTGAGTGCACCAATGGTGCGCCTACATGCCTGCTAGAGCCTAGCCTGTTATCAAGTCTCCTTGTACGCGAGTCCGAGATATAATAAAACTTTAGGAAAGACATTGGTGCATATACACACCGGATTCGAGGCAGCAAGGCTGCGGAAAGGTTTGCAAATAGTTCAGAGAAACCAGGCAGCGGCATGAAACTTAATTGGAATCAGGACGTAGACAAAGAATATAGCTTTTGTCCAATGAGCACGTGTATAGAAAAATGTATCGCCGAAGCGATGCGCAAACGTGGCACAAACATAAACGCATATATGCAGGAGGGGCGTAAGGACTCAGGATCTATGGGTGCCAGTTTCAAACCCCTATTTTCACCGTGAGAATTGCACCGACTTGCATGGCTCACTTGCAGCCTCATAATGGCAAGTCCAGGTGCGTATGCCATCTGTGTACACATAATCAGCATCATCTCTGCATGAGCGGCGATATCCTACACCGATGGTCGATACGGTACAACTGTGAATGCCAGTAGCAGAATAGCTTCGGGTGACACGCACAGACATGATGAGATTCTCCATACACAGCAGTGCTTGCCGTCAATCACCTTGTGTTATATCACTCCCTGGCGGTCCCTACGATATGAGCATATGACTAATAAAGCGGGTTGACTGGCGATCTGGCTCCGGGCAATGGGGTGTCCTATCATAGAGTTTTGCTGTAACCTTGATTTCTATCCTTGCAGGGCACCGTTTTAAACTAGGGCAGCATTCTGATTAGGGAGTGTTGGGGCCGTTTCCGTTGGATATTTACTTATTGCGAATTGAAAAATCACTCGCCACAAGGTCATTTTTATTGGACATTTGTGATTGAACGAAATCTAGCGATAACCCTGTGCAGGAGACCCAATAATGTTTGATATATGTACCATCGTGTTCGCAGCGACGGTGCACACACGATTATATAAATGTCATTTTGAGGTTCGAAGTCTAAAGAGAAATAGCCCCTGGGAGCAGAATGTGACTCTTACGGTTTTTGAGGAGTTAGGGGCGAACAAAGAGCATTAATAAGATAGCTTGGGGTGCTAGAGTGGCTCTGTAACAAGAATTAAGCGATTGGAGGTGATTTTGGCCGAGATTTGACTGAACCCAGAGCGGCCCCTATTGGTGCAACCCATTTTCATGGTCTTGGGCAATGTACCATAACATATTGAAATTATACACCTTCATACACATGCTACAGTGAGTCGATCCTTCAAAACGAGGCAGGAGCGCAAAATTCCTCGCGGGGGCCTGGATTGCAAACTTAGGACTGGCGCCGCTCCAGGTTATGTATCAGGGCGCTATTCCGATGTCAGGTATGGTTTTCTGCATGAGGTTAATCTTTTAGAAAAGGTGGGCACTCGGAGCGCCGACAAGGAAACAGCTTGTTACGCGTCGAATACAAGGTAGTTTGGTACGGCTTTCATACGATTGGAATCGCGCTGAAAGCGCACACACGGCGATACAAATATAGGATGGACTCATGAGGGTTGAGTTTCACCCAATTCTCATCACGAAAATCGTTGTATCTCACAACACATAACTGCGATAGACATGAGAGCTATATGGAAAGACTCACTAGACGTCATATGAGCTTTGGAGAATCCAGTTGGACCGACTCACCTTCACCACTGCACAATCCCAACCGTGTCACCAACCGAAAAGGCGAACAAATCGGCCAAAAGGTTGACGGGCAGAAGCGATCCACTTGGAGCTCGCCAACCTATACGCAAGGTCCGCTCCAGTACTTCAAACTCAGCCCAAGATGCTGCACTCGGAACCTCAGCTCAAGTGGCGGGCGCTGACCTGCAAATTGCTCCACATCACCCGCACCCGCACCCACGCCCTGCTCCGCAACTTTCCCTCGAGCGCGAAGCACCCCATTCCAGCACTGTTTCTACCACGTTTCCCGAGTCCGATGATGTTGAATACTACGAGATTGAACAGGGTTCAGACGGCACTGCTTCCGTACTGTTTTACTTGTTTTTACCTATTCTCGGCGCCAGAACTCGAGCAAGCCACAATGATCGGGCTTGTTGGCCAAACAGAACTTCGTGAATCGCTCATTCTTGCCCGTCTTCGCCCGTCCTTTCTAAGGCCTGTTCCCCAACGTCCAGTGAGTCTTTCCATATAGCTCTCATGTCTATCGCAGTTCTGTGTTGTGAGATACAACGATTTTCGTGATGAGAATTGAATGAAACTCAACCCTCATGAGTCCATCCTATATTTCTATCGCCGTGTGCGCGCTTTCAGAGCAAAATCCATACCAAAATATCTCGTATTCGACGAGTAACAAGCTGTTTCCTTGTCGGCGCTCCGAGTGCCCACCTTTTCTAAAAGATTCAGGTCAGGCGGAAAACCATACCTGAAATTTCAATAATGAGTTATTACTTTTTGTATGTGGTATGTGAGTATGTGAGTATGTAAATATGTGGATATATGCTATGTAAATATATGCTCTTGGTATACCAAACCGAGCATGCGGGCCATCATATCACTTTTGCCAAATGCCCGCATTCAAGTTACAACATATTCGCATCCTCACGCGCATGATAGGCCTACTTGCGTTACACTCCCTATGTGACCGACTTTTTTCTTCCGTTAGTGTCTATATGACATATGTTCCACATAGACGCATTCAAAAACGCTGCATGTAAAAAGTACCGGTAAAACTACTGTTTATTTGTGAGCCGTATTTTTTACAGAATCAACGCCATAGCTGCGCACGGTAAACACCGATCACTCTGGAGTGTGTACGGCAGCACGCAACAAAAGGTAAAATCACACATAAGGAGGAGTAGGGCTAGATGCGATGGCTTTAGCCATTACGGGAAGTCATCCACCACAGATATATTCAGAGTCCATAAGCGCAAAAGTGGAAAGCCATGTATGAAACGGGGTTGGTCGGACTTGGTGTACTTCGTAGACTTAGCTGGCTGTGTCCGTACTGTGACTACCATGGCCATCGCTCCGTTCGGTATCATCTTCGCTATCATCAAAGCTCTTGGCTACCTATTATAGAAGCTGAATTTAAATTGGTTGGCTGTCTGCAGCTAAATCTCACCTGATCGGCCCTCCTAGCTCGCTTGGTTAATGGCTATTGAAAGGTGTGATGCTTAGCCGCACCATCTGGACCAGAAAACCAATGACTGACCTGTACCCGCTCGCTCAGCGCATGAGCTACCCTAGGTAAGCAACCAGTCCCCTGCAGCCCATTTAATTGTTCCAGAAGCTCCCCAAGAGCCCGGGTTTCATCCACCTGCAACCGTGGAACTGAGTTCTGCAATTGCTGCAGCTGGCCGATTAGCCGGCTATAAGTCCTTAGAGCAGGGATGCTGGAGGTCTTCCCCAAAGGTGTCTCCGCCACTCGAGGATAAGGAAAAGCTTGGTCGATAAAGCCCTCATCGCTATCCTCATAGTCAAGATCTTCGTGGTCTATGCTCATCTCCGCAGATCGCTCTACTCGATGTCTCTTCCTAGAAGACACCTCGCTAGTGCCACCTAGCAAGCCTAGTGGAGTAGCTTGAAGGTTCCGAAATTCATGATTAGCTTGCTACGGTTGGTTCAGCGCGAATGACGTACGACCTAAGCCTAGCTCAGATGCCGCAGCTACTGGCCCCTGAGTCGCCGGATGGACAACCTGGTCCCGAGCCACAGATTTGTCTTCTCTCTTTTTGGAGGTGTAAGCTTGTGAAGGGGCTTGAGGCGGCAGCGAAGGGGGCACCCCAACAGCTTCCATACCGGCCGACAGGTTGCTATACTCGTCGGTTGAAGGGCCTCGGTCGGCACCACCAAACTCTTTGGGAACTTCTAAGCTCAAACCTTTACTCAATACTCGCATCTTGAATAGGCGAATGAGCTGCCACCAGGAATGCGCATCTTGTAAAAGCCGCTGATAATCGTCTTTGCCGGTGCTTTCCGCGTTGCCAATCTTGCGCTGCTTTAAGTCGTGCAGTAAAGTCGCTCTATTTGTCCACATGTGGTGTAGGACCTGCGAGCCGCAGAGCATTCATTGTCTGCCACATCGGCTGATTTTTATGCCACCGCACCTTATTGGGGTAATTGCTTGATTGACCGCGGAGCTGATCTTGCAGTACAGAAGAAATAATACCAAATGGATGGTTGGTTTCAGACTCGTCAGGCCGGGCAGATGTGTATCTTGTTAAAACGCTATGCCCAGCGGTCATATGGATCATCTGAAGTGTGTTGATTTTGGTAAGCAGGCTGGGTTCACGGGTCGAATCCTTACGTGTTGTGATATTACATACATATCTTCGAGGCAAGTGGTTACTCCCTCAGAAGTAAGCCCTGAGGGCAATAATACCTGAAGGCTATTAAGCAATCCAATAGCCTTACCAAGCGACATGATCTGACTTACCATATTCTCCAACATCCAACCGTCAGATCCACGTGGGTTCATAAAGTGCACAAACTCTGGCGGTCGGGACTTCACCCTCTTGAATGCAGCTGCGGCGCCCCCCTCGAGTTCCTGCCACGAATGATTCTTTCGCTTTATACCTTGCTTTAGCTGCGTCCAGGCGCATTGATGAGCTGGCAGCCTGAACGGCTTCGACGGCACATCATGCCAACTGCCTTGCAACAGTTTGGTCTGTTCCATCATCTCTTCGATCAGTCCAACAACAACCTACCAGCGGTCAAATCCTGCATCCAGAAGTGAGGAATAGTCACCTACGGAATAGAACCGCCCTTTGACAAGCTTCTTTCCCCACGTTCCAGCGTTGAACATGGGTCGAAGATGAGCATGCTCCAAAGCCCGAGCGATGGTGTCAGCAAGCTCCTTAGATCGCAGGAGGTTCCTCAACCCCTGCCGGGTACCGTCTTTGAGTATGCGCCCTTCGAGTATTCGCTGGTTGATTGAGTGGGTCTCCTTGTCGATAGTCCCGTTACGCCTCATTTCAAGCAGCCTATGCATAACCAGGAAGCGGTCTGCATCCGTAGTCTCTAGTCGAAAGTCTTCTTCGTTGCCAGAATGCATGGCTACTAGGAATTCAGCAGGATGTGACGTCTCGATTCCTTGAATAGCGTTGGTGATACTTCATGTCAGGCTGCAAAAAACTCACCAGGCGCATAAACCTCGGCGTACCACCAGTGCTCTTGTGAATCGAGCAGCTTGCACGCAGCAATGCGATGTTGCCCATGAAAAACCAGGCAAGGGATCTCTGGGGGTAGAGTATGTATCAGCGTTGCATCAAATGCAGCGAGCACCCCCTGAGTATCCTGCACACTCGGTCCTAACAAAACATTAACTGGGTGGTCCGCCCTGTTGACTCCTACTTCCAGAAACCTCCCATGGAGTTCCACCACCCAATCTTGGTCAATCTGTCGTTGAACAGGATGGGGTTGGAGCTGAGCCAAAGTGACTTTGAAAGTCCCCAGAAGAAATTGTGGCTTCGCAAGGAGGAGCCCCTGTGTAATAGGTTCGTCACTTTCAGTGTCTTTGATAGTCATAATAGTCGAGCTAGGTGACCTCTGGCGGGTGAAGGTTAGGCTTTCCGAGCCAGACTCGGCACGTGCCCGGACCCTCAGTTCTTTAATGGTCGGGCAATAGTCACGCCACACATTACAGTAAATAAATTAGGGATCTGGCGTGAGCTCTTGGAGCCTTGGAGGACTCTGCCTTACCGAAGCTTTTTGTTGCTCATCCTCGACCCGGTTCAAGTATACCCTGTCAAAGCTAACATATATACTATAAGTCAATGGACATACACCAAAATATACTCGATTTGGCAAGGTCCAGCTAACTTCTAAGCTGTGACCCATACCTGATTTGGTTAGGTTATGCTAAACTGTGTACGAAATATTTAGAGTGCGTTGAACACTGCACTCATGGTTTCTACTCCACCATCACGTTCGCTTTGCGGTCGTGCCTACTATACTCCGTGCAACCTCATCTTCTGGTCAAACCTGTCATGGCGAGCTGGCAGTAAGTGTCCATTCAGCATTATAGCTGCCGTAAGTCTCTGATATGCTCCATCCTCAGGAGTCAAAGAGAAGTACG
Organism: Ceratobasidium sp. 394; assembly: GCA_019616325.1. Classification (NCBI taxonomy): domain Eukaryota; kingdom Fungi; phylum Basidiomycota; class Agaricomycetes; order Cantharellales; family Ceratobasidiaceae; genus Ceratobasidium; species Ceratobasidium sp. 394. Next base: position 12,750 of record WSTG01000644.1, read on the forward strand.
GGAATTGTAAGTGAATCAATACCTTCACGTTGGACATCTAAGTACTAATAGCTATCCACCGCCAGGTCCTATGACTCGCTCCTTACCCAAGGGTCAACACCGTCCCAAGCACCTGCTTGCCCGCTATCCGCACCCTCGTCCAGACAGCCGGAGATAGCGATGTCTTCCCAATCCCGCGTGCGCCAAGCTTCAAGCCCCAAGCTGGTGAATTGGAGCCGAGGGTCGAGTATGTCCGGGCGACATGTGCAACGCGGGCAGGGCTCTGTTGTTGGCTTGCGAGCAGTTCGGGAGCTGTAAGTTGATTTACACTTCAGAAGTGTTGTTTGTTGTACCAAAATCTGATTTCCAGGTCATTCGACTCGATCGACTCGGATTCAAGCACTAGAATTCCAGCCAATACCAGTAATGAATCCATACCAAATATACTTGGGTAAGCAAAAGACATTCGACCTCTCACCTAGCGAGCCGCGGTCAATTAACCTGACTCTTAGATCACCTTTCGTGCTCGGTGCTATAAATACCAAAACGAAGCCAAAATCTCAAGTATCGACTGCAAATGTTTCCACCACACCCCCAACATCGTCCGTAAATCAAGCTTTACTCCTATACAGAGATGGTCACTCCAACCAACCACCGAGGTAAGTCGATTCATTTATGGCAACTTGCCTTGATTAGTACGGTGGTATTCAATTCCAACTACTTCATTTATTCACAATAGCAGCCCGCCGGATAGCAGCCCCGCAATGCGGGAAGGCGGCTCCAGCGGCATGCGTACAGCATCTTCGGAGTCTCCTTCCCTGCCCACAAGCCCCAAATTTAATCCCAACGCCGAAGTAGATGACGTAAGTAGTATAGATCAACGCATTGCCCAGGTAGACCTAACACGCATAAAAGAGCGAGACGTATACTTCCGGATTTGACATTGATAAAGATGAAATCGCCATCGTCCAGCACGAAGACTCTGACTTCGACGTGGATGTTGAGGGCATGGATCTTTTAGATGAGCAGGCTTCACTTGGAATACCGGCCAGCTCCGAGCAGGTAAGCTCGAACCATCTATCAGCTCTATACGCTTGGTTAAACACCTCAGCACAGTTTGCACTGCACCGGGTGCCACTCTCACCTACGACCGGTAATTGGTGAGTATCACTGCGCTGTCGTATGTTGTTGTCAGATGGCATAAACTCAGATCGTATTTCTAGGCGCGCTGAGTCCCAACACCACAAGGACATCAATTATACGGCGCTCAGGTGCATGAAACGTTCAGGCTCAACGGAATCATTCGCTCCAAGGACCCCACCTCCGAAGCGAACAAAGAAAAGGATGGTTATGTCGGTGGAAATACCGGTCAGACGGACTCCAAAACTCAACCCAATGCTGAAAGTGCTAGCTCCCCTATCAACAGGGCTAGCGGGGGGCAAATTGAGTGCAGACCCGGGTGTGACCGGCAAACAAAGTATTAGCGACTACAATACTGAGCTCTCTGGCAACTATATCCATGGGCTGGAGTCAGGTGTAGAGCGGTGAGTATACTCGAGTGGTGTGAAAATGTCAGCTGACCGAGTTACGAAAGAAACCACATACCTCCCATGGGCGGGTTGACGGAGAATGACCAACATCGGCGTAACAGCATTGGTTGTCCCACAAATCACATCAAGGTACCAAATGATGGGCTCCAAGAAGCCGGTACTTTTAATCCTGAGCAGCAACGCCCAGAGCAGTTGGTCTTCTAAGCATGATTCATATATCGTTCTCTGCTGACAACCCGCCAGGGATCACACCCAGTCCTCCCGTAATGAAGCAGCTCGTGCTCCGGCGCTGCACCTTGATCGCACCACTCGGAACGTACTGGGAATTGTCAATATCAGCAGCAACTCGGAATTTGAGGACGAAGAACATTCTATTGTTAAAGAAAAGAAAGAGCTCAAGGAAATAGTAGAGTTAGTGCATAGTTCTCCACATCAGGAAGTTCGCCCTTCGCTGAATCTTTTATGTAGCCTCGCAATGCCCGAGCACACTGCCGATGGTAGTTGCAGACGTACAAATGAAGACATAGCTGGAAACTCGTGAGTGATGCTAAGTTCCCTATCTGTCTGCTTGAAGCTAAATAAAATTGTAGGAACCAGTGGGTCAAGACTTCGGTAGCTATAGCCCCTGAGCGCTTGGAGCCACTACGCCATTGCATAGCCCGGTGGGCATGTGGTTATGACTGGGAAGATGACTCGGCTTCTAATCCTTTATGGACCATGGCGAACGACGCCCTCATGGGGCTAGAAGTCATGGACTCGACCATCAGCTATCTTTCCTACCATGCCCTGCTCACCTCCAGGACTCCACTCAAGCCTGTTTGTGTCGTCCCTCCATCCGTCTATGGCTCGTTAATCTCGGAGTCAGATTGGTCACAGGGCTTGGCTTCTTGGATAGCAAATTCTGGGCCAGATGGCCCAAGTCGACTTTTCAACTTACGTGATATGGTTTGGATAGGTTCTCAGCCGCCAGTACGCGTGGTTTTGCCC
>WSTG01000645.1:0-15247 GCA_019616325.1 Ceratobasidium sp. 394
GTTAACTATATGCAATAGAATAGTCTTAACGTTCGCAGTATAGACTGACTAAATATAACTATATTTAAGAGCAGAGATGCTATGTCTAAGTTCTCTTATAATATGAATTATCTAGTTCAACCCTAGTCGCTTGGACTAACTGTTTACTAGATTAAAGTATTATAAAGCCGTACAGCTAAGGTGGTTATAAGTCACAGGTGTCGCGCAATGCGTTCTCTCAGTGGAACACTGTATTGAGCGATAATCAAATAAGGTCGCGTAGTGCGTTCAAATACTATATTTGTATATAGTTGAACACTATACTAAGCGAATGAGTCTTGAGGCACACAAGTAATCACACAAGAAAATAGATGATAGAGAAAACACAGCCAAACGAAGCGTGCAGACAGTTGTGGTGTAAAGTAGGGTGTCTGTCCAGAGGCGAAAGCAGAGGTCTATTTATACCCTGCAGCCACCTAAGGAGGGGGTCTGTGCGCATCACTGGTTCTGCAGCATGATAGGAGAGTACTGCCTAATATAGAGTCACTCAGTCTATATTAGGGGAGTTGAGAGTAGAAGCGAGTGACTCATGCTGTGATCTCCAGTGGCTTCGATTGGCTGATAGATTAATTAGAACATAGTGTATATGCATGTACAGGCGATACGCTGAGCAGAAGACCTCAGGACTTCTAATTAGAACAGGTCTGATCTGATTGAGAAGTCCTATTGGCCGAAGGTGAGTCATTGTTGACAAGGCAGTGCCAGAGCAATGACTCGATCAAACATCTGTAGCTCGGGATTGGGCACGATCGACGCTTAGTAAGCCGGCGATCGGGCACTCTGAAGCCCGAGCTATCTAACGCACTTTACCGCTAAGCGATAGAGTAAGCGAGTGGTGAGATATTAGCTAAACAAGGTCAATATCAGTATGTGGCTATACCTTTAAAGTAGGAACACTCATATCTCCATGAGTTCTTACTCTAGAAATATAGGAAAATATGCGAAAGATAGATAAACATGAGTACTACAATGTAGACTACAATTCGTACTATGTTCATGCGCATACAAGGGGCGAATTAAGGGAAATATAGGAAAATAATGATTAAAACTCGATTGGCCAGCTGACTTCCATTCTAGCAGTTTAGAGTACTATCTAAGGTATAATGTCAGTATCCATAACATATGGAGTCGACTTGAATGTTGATAATATGACTGTTACTTGTGTTGCACATGTATTGCATCTTGTTTGCAGGTAAGTACACCGATTTTAAGCCTATTTACGTCGCTACAATGCTGAAACTGACGTTAATGTGGCAGCACTATGCTGAGTCACTTAGGTGCTATGCAATCCTTGGATGATGACAAGCTCTACGCTCTAGCAAAATTGTTCAACCCAGAAGAACCTGATAAGAATAATCAAGACACCACAGATGAGCAGGCATGGCTGGACAAGGAATGCAGTCCAACAATTAACAAAGAACCACCACCTGAGTCCAGCAATGACTCTGATGAGCTAAGTGACTTCAAATTTGAAGCCGAACGCGACAACAGCACTGGAACCGATGGCAGCAGCAACAACCAAAACAATGGCAGTGTGGCAGCAGCTGATCATGCTACTAAAATGTGCACAGTGCTCAATGCCATTGAGAAAGTAAGCTCAATTATTTAAATGTGCTGTATCATTCGAGCAAGCTCAACTTAATCTCTTAGATTCATGCAATTGTGGTGCATGCAACCAGTAGCCCACGTCACCACAAGCATATGAGAGGACTTATCCGGCAGTTGTGCATCAAGATCCTCACGTTAATCAGAAGCATGCCCGTTTGTTGGAACTCTGTGCTGGCCAAGATTTGTGGCGCATTTATATTAAGGAAGGTACTTATGTTTCTTAGTATTATTTCTTGTCTCGCTGACCCTTTTCTTTAGGCAATCAACCAATGGGTTCTGACCCTCAATGAAGGTCTCACCAGCTGCAAACAAACCACAGCACATGCTCGAAAGCTCCAATGGATGTTCTGCGATTCAGAATGGGACCTAATTGGATTATTGATCAAGCTCCTTGAGGTTTGTCTCTTGTCTATTGTAGTTGTGCGGCTTACAACATGTATGATAGCCATTTGAGCAAGTGACACTGTATTTCTCCAAGAAGAGTGTTGATGCGAGCCTTCCTGCCGTTCTGCCGACATATGCTAGACTACTTGATAGTCTGAACATGGTGCTGAAGCATATTGAGCTCAAGGACCCAAAGAACCAATTCGGAATAAAGCCGGCTATCGTTGCAGGTCGCGACGAACTCATTAAGTATATCAAAATCAGCCAGAAGAGCCAACTCACCTTCCTAGCTATGAGTGAGTTCATGTTTAGTCTACACAATGCTACAGCTAACCCCAACGATGTTCAGCGCTCCATCCACAGCTATGCCTCACTACATTTAACGACCCTATTTGGGACAGAGTCACCAAGCGAGGGTGCATCCTCCTAGAGCATTTATACGAGGTTTATTGTGCCAACTTGGCTGAAGACTGTCCTCCAGCCACACTGTCTCAAATTATGCCGTCTGCGTTGCAGTCCTCGTCCCACGGGTCCTGGAACGATTTCCTGTACCAACAGACTCAGCAGCACCACATCACATTTACGGAAGAAATCAACGACTTCTTCTCGAACAAATATCCGTTTGATCCCAAGGGGAACCTGTTGGATTGGTGGAAGGTGAGTTGATCTGACTGTGTATATTCATTTGGCAAGCTAAAACGCGTCGCTTGTAATGGCATAAGGTACATGCCAAATTTCTTCCAGTTATAGGCCAAATCTCGTGGGACATACTGTATATTCCAGCAGCCAGTGTGTCAGTCAGGGCTTATTCTCCCAGTGCTGGCTCATCATGACTGACAACCAGATTATGGCCGTCGAAACAGCTTGGCACATCATCACATGCCAGCAATGGTTGAAGGCAGGTTTAGGAACAAATTTGCCAAATTTTATCAAGGGGACTAACAAGTAAATATGAGTACAATACATAGTTTATCGGATACTCAGGATACTGATAAGATAATCTTGGGATACGCTGCCAAGAGTACTGTATCGTTATCATAATCAGTGCTTATCTAACCAAAAGTACCGTATCCTTATCTGGACAGCCCTAATTACATGGGAGAGATATTGCAAGCCTGACTTGCGTAAGCAGGCTTAACTGCCGTAAGCGCCGAAGTCATGTGACACATAAAGTGTTCTGAATGACTCCGGAGAAAGTACGTCTGATTAATCCTCTCAATCTGGTAATGCTAAGTTCTGACGCTATAAGTGCTTAGTCATCATGCACATGGGTCATGACATTACTCCCTCCTTAGGGTCTCTTATGGAGGATTCCGTGAGCGACATTTCTAAGGTCTCTATTTGTGTTTCTAAGGGAATACAAAAAAGGGGGCAGACCCCGCATATACCCATTCTACATTTTTGGCCACCCAGGCCTCCTCTTCTCCTCCTTCTATGTCTGACCAGCACTTGCTGATTGCCGCCCAACTGTTCCCTAGGATCACCATTGGGCATACCTTCATTGCCTTCACGTGCCGGTATCAGCCCATGAAGTTGGCTTCATACTGGCTTAGGGCCTTAAGCGAGTATTTACCATTCATATGGACCATGTCATCCAGGATCCATACATCTGCGACCTCTGATAGGGCGGACATGTTCCATATGTTGCACATACAGCTGTGTGTGCCTTTTGACTGGGTGTAGGCTGTCTTCCTGGTCCCTGTTTCCCCTTCAATTACTAGGATGCAGTGGCGCATCCCTGGTGACTTTGGGGGTACTTCCCGCTTGAACCAGTGGTCCGCCTGTTCAATGTGGTCAGCGACCTCTGGTCGTTCAAGGGCGACTGGGATAGTGGGTAGGAGACCCGCATCAGTCTTGTACATGTGTTCCGCATACGCCCAAACTGAGTTCCAGGCCATCGTCATCTGGAGGGGGCGGAGGTGCTTGAAGTGCTGGTAATACTCCTCCTTTGTCTCCAAGGAGATGATCTCCTCCCCATCCTCAAGGTCTGCCTTTGGCCCAAGGGAGGTCAGCTCTTATGCAAAGGGGGTTCGACGTCCGGTGCTCACCTGCATACAGCTCCTCTTACCACCCTCTCCCTTCACCAGGATCTCCTCCAGGGCTTCCGCGGTGAGGTCCCCAGCCATGAGGTCTTTGACCTCCTTGCCATTTGCCCCAACGTCCTTCCACAGATAGTGGAAGGCTGTACGGGCTGGACAGCCTCCAGGTCCCTCCCTTAGCTCCTGTGGGGCGATGTTTGGGTGGGACCCCTCAAAGTCCCAAAAGCGGGGGTTTCAGGTGTTCCACCTGCCCTTTTGTGGTGCGCTGATGGTTAGCGCGTGGACATGGAGGGGGTGCTCCAGGTTGTAGCTTGCCTCCTCCGGGTTGTGCCATTCGACCACAGCTAGGGTCCGCCAGTGATTGGGGTGGTTCCTGCAAAAATGCTTGAAGCAGCTTACTAGGCCGCTGGGATCCTCCTCCCTCAGGGCGCTCCCTGTAAGGAGCACCACCCGGCAAGATACCAGGAACCAGGAGGATGGACTGGTTTCCCATTTGTCGGGTGTCAGCAAGGTGGACCCTCAAGCCATCGGCGTAGGCCGCCCAGAACTTGGTTCTGGGTGTGGGGTTGCTGCCCAGTGCATGGGCGATGGCGAGGCTGACCTCAGTGGCATGAATCCGTCGCCCCTCCATTGTTGTTCCTCACTCGGACCAGTGCCAGTAGAGTTCATTGTCATCTGGGTGATGTCGGGTGAGTGGGGAGGGAGAGGGCATGTATGGGTGTTCAACCTTGTCCTTTGAGTCACTTGGGGTCTTATACCCTTTCTGGTTTGTTTATAGTCATGTGATGATGCATCTCTGAGGGGTGCCCTCCCTTCACTTGTCGTGTCGCCCTGATCCTCACTGGCGCTCGGGGGCTCCACTTCCTCGACTTTGGTCCATGCCCCCTCTCCAACCCCTCTGGTATTATGAGATAGCAAGAGTCATGTGACCTGGTTAAGTCACATGGCCCCCTTGTTGTAGTCACATGATGTTATTCTGTTTCTATTGGTTTTTTCTTACCACATGGCGCTGCTGGGTCATGTGACCTTTGGTATCATATTTATACCTGGTCAGTGTGGGGTCTCCTGCCTCACCTCACTCCTCCCTACCATGCGTACTATCACTCTTAACTACGACCCCCTTTCTTGTACGTGCTGGATGCTCCCCGAGGGAGATTATTGTGAGTACTGTGAGGCCGTATGCGATGTGGCCCTTGCTGATTATGAGGGACAGGTTGGGGATTGGGTGATGTTCACCCTTACGAGTGAGTCATTGTCTTCTCCCTATTCGCCGTTGCTTACTGGTTTTGTGATCGTAGAGGCTGATAATTTGGCCATGGAGGCCGAGGAGGCTGCTCATGAGGCAGCCTTGGCCAAATTCTTCGAGGAGGGGTGTGCGCCCACTCCTCCTTTGGAGGCTCCCTCCTACTACCGGAGGGCCTCCCCGTTGTGGAATTTCCTGGTGGATTTGGGGGAAGAGGCCCCATGGTTGCGAAAGAAGGAGAGGGCAGTTGTGAAGGATAAGGGTAGGGGGTCGCGCCCCAAGCCCTATGATCGTGTTCCTAGAATGCAGGGTTCTCTTGGTTTCTCAAAAAGTAAGAGAAAGTAAAAATCAAGAATTTATTATTGTATTCATTATCTGTGTGTGGGGGTCCTAGTTGGTCTGCCCTTCTGGCGTTTCCAGCAGGGGTGGCAAATCTAAGAATTCTGTTAGGGCCCTTTCTATGTTGCCCTTGATCTCCTCCTCCTTCTCCCACTCCTCCCAATCTACCAGGGTGGTGCCAGCTTCCACTGTGTCCATTGGGGGCTCCCCTTCTAGGGAGAAGGATGACATACTTCACTTGATCAATCCATCGTCGGACTTACCTTTCTGAACGTCGAGCCAGGCTTGGAAGTCCTGTAGGGTGGCCACTTTGTTGGCTACCATTTTGTAGATCTCCTTGTCTGTTACCATCTCCAGCTGCCCCCAATAGCAGCTGGGCAGCATTGAGCAGAATTTTAGGGTCTCCTGATTGACCCTATTCTGAACCTCCTCTTTGGCTGCCCAGTCCAGGGTCCTTTCCGTCTTGATTGGGGGGCCTCAGTCCACTCTCCTTTGTCTAGCCACCCTCACGACGGCATCTACGTTAGAGCCTACCAGGTTGTTGATTACGTACATAGGCATGCGCCTTAGGGCGGCTTGGGTTCTAGGTGCACCTGAGTGGCACCATTTGAGTAGACCCTTCTTCGGGTGCAGGTATACCTTGGCTGCCACCCAGTTCTTCTTGTGGCGTTCCTTTTTGGCGATCCAGCTGAGGTTTACCCCTGGCATTAGTCTCTTGGCGTACCTGTGGGCTTTGTCTACACTGTCATGGGTGGTCCTCTCCCTGGGCATGAGGTGGGGGAGAGTGATCAGGGGACCCTAGAGGATTCCCATCAATAGTGCTGGGATATGGTAACAGTTAGCGGGCATTGTGTGTGTGTGTATCAGCATTGTCATTACCCCAGAGAGAATATCTATGGAAAAGGTAAAGGTAAAGGCAGTAGAGGAATGGAAGGAACCAACCACGGTCAAGCAAATGCAAGCCTTCCTTGGTTTCGCCAACTTCTACCAGAGATTTGTGAAGGATTTCAGCAAGATTGCTAAACCACTAACTAACCTAACAAGGAAGGAAACCCCTTGGGCCTGGGCACAGGAGGAGGCCGAGGTGTTTGCCACAATCAAAAGGGAAATATGCAAAGAGCCCGTGCTGATACACCCAAACCCAAACAAGCCCTATTACATGGAAACGGACACCTCAGGCGTAGCCCTAGGTGCCGTATTAAACCAGAAGGGGGAGGATGGCAGACTACACCCCATAGCCTTCCTCTCAGAGAGCTTTACACCTCCGCAAAAGAACTACGACACCCATGATAAGGAGCTACTTGCAATCATAAGGGGACTCAAGCATTGGAGACTATTCTTGGAAGGTACTGAAACCCTGGTAACAGTATACACCAACCACCGGAACCTTCAGTTTTGGAATAAAGCCCAAGTTTGGACCAGAAGACACGCCAGATGACACACCATCCTAGCGTCATTCAATTTCACCATAGAATACAGACCAGGAAAAATGTTGAACAAACTGGACGCCTTATCAAGGAGACACGACCACAGCGACAAAGAAATTCGCCCACAAGTGATGATCCCAGAAGAGAAGTTCATAGGATTCAGGGCAGAAGTTACAGAAGACCTTCTGGATGAAATCTGAGAGGCCCAGGGAGAAGACAAATCCCTAACAACCCTAATATCCAGCACAGAAGGAAAGGAGTCCTCACCCCCATCGGTAAGAAAGCAGTTCAAAAGATACCAGATCAAAGAAGGGGTCCTTCGATATGATGTGCGAGTGTACGTTCCAGAAGATAAGGACATCCGTGAAAGATTATTAAAGGTCTACCATGATCACCCCATTGCAGGCCATCAAGGAGAACAAAGGACCGCAGAACTCCTATCTGAGGGATACTACTAGCCCAGGATGATCACCCAGGTAAAGGGATATGTAGGATCTTGCAGGGTCTGCAGAAGAGTAAAGGGACATAAGCAACCAAGTGAAACCAAATCGCTGCCAAACCCCATACGACCATGGAAGGACATCGCGTATGATTTTATTGTCAAACTACCAGTGTCAAATGGCTACAACAGTATCCTAACAGTAGTGGATCGGTACTCCAAGCAGGCACACTTCATCCCCTGCCTGGAATCCACTAACGCCAAGGAGTTAGCAGACATATTCATCAGAGAAGTATGGAAGCTGCACGGAATGCCCACAAGAACGGTATCTGATAGGGGCCTGACATTCAACAGTCAATTCCTGAGGGCACTGTACTGTTATGACCCGCTAGTTCTCCGATCTAGTGGCTAACGGTGGCTCGCTGTTCTGTTTTACTGTCTGTGATGTCTATGTATTTATTTCGTATTTATTGGGTTTGTTTACTATATACTAGTCGGTCTCAGTGTGGTGGACAAGAGAAGGCTAACTGAGGACCTCAGTTCGCCTTACTCCTACTTATATACCCTTGTGGGTGTGAGTCATTCTGATCCGCAGTCCATAGTAATAACAAAGTCACGTGCAGCGTCGATGGCCTATCAGGCGTCATCAGGACGGTCACGTGTGTTTGTCTATTATCCTTAGGTAAGTATAGCTCGGGTTATTTGCGGCCCCAAATCTTATAAGAGCCACGCTTGATCCTAGGGTCATGTGACTTTGCTTAGTCAGGTCGGGTGTCGGGTGTGCATTACATGGGAGAGATGTTGCACACCCGACTTGCGTAACCACCGTAAGCGCCGAGGTAATGTAACATGTAACTGGTGGTCATGTGACTTGTAGAGTCCTTTGATCAACCTTGGAGAAAATACTACAATTACGTAATTAAATTGACTTAGGCTTTCCTGCTAAATCTGACTTGTGGCGTCATGTCATGTGGGTCATGACATCATTCCCTCCTTAGGGTCTCTTATGGGGGATTCCGTAAGAGACGTTCTAGGGTCTGTATTTCTAATTCTAAGGGAATACAAAGAAGGGGCTCGACCCCGTGTACACCCATTCTACGTTTTTGGCCACCCAGGCCTCTCCTTCCTCCCCTTCTATGTCTGACCAGCACTTGCTGATCGCTGCCCGGCTGTTCCCTAGGATCACCGTTGGGCGCACCTTCATCGCCTTCACGTGCTTGTAACGGCCCGTGAAGTCAGCCTCGTACTGGCTCAGGGCTTTGAGCGAGTACTTGCCGTTTGTGTGGACCATGTCATCCAGGATCCATATGTCCGCATCCTCTGAGAGGGTGGACATGTTCCACACATTGCACATCCGGCTGTGTGTACCTTTCGACCGGGTGTATGCCGTCTTCCTGGTACCTGTCTCCCCTTCAATCACCAGGATGCGGTGGCGCATCCCCGGGGCCTTTGGAGGGACCTCCTGTTCGAACCACCGGTCCGCCTGTTCCATGTGAGTGGCGGGCTCTGGTCGTTCGAGTTCGACCGGGATAGCGGCTAAAAGCCCAGCATCGGTCTTGTACACGTGCTCGGCGTACGCCCGGACCGAGTTCCAGGCTGTCGTCATCTGGAGGGGACGAAGGCGCTTGAAGCGTCGGTAGTACTCCTCCTTCGTCTCGACTGAGACGATCTCCTCCCCGTCCTCTAAATCTGCCTGGGTGCTCGGGTGAGTGATCAAGGGGCGGTGGTTGGTCGGTACTAGGCGTACCTGCATCCGGGACCTCTTACCGCCCTTTCCCTTCACCAAAATCTCTTCCAGGGCCTCCACTGTGAGGTCCCCAGCCATGAGGTCCTCAACCTCTTCCCCGTTTGCCCCGACGTCCTTCCATAGATAATGAAGTGCTGTACAGGCCGGACACCCCCCAGGGCCCTCTCTCAATTCCTTTGGGGCGATGTTCGGGTGGGACCCTTTGAAGTCCCAAAAGCGCGGGTTGCGGGTGTGCCACCCGTTCTTCCTTACAATGCTGATGGTGAGGGCGTGCACGTGGAGGGGCCGCTCTGGGTCGAAGTGGGGCTCCTCTGGATTGTGCCACTTGACTACGGCCAGGGTCCGCCAGTGGTTCGGCCGGTTCCTGCAAAAGTGTTCGAAGTGGCTTACTAGGCTGCTGGAATCCTCCTCCCTGAGGGCACTCCAGGTCAGGAGCACCGCCCTGCTCGTCACCAGGAATCGAGACGAGGGGCCGGCGGGCCCCTCGTTGGGCGTCGGCAAGGCGGACCCTCGAGCCGTCGGTGTAGGCTGCCCAGAACTTGGTTCTGGGTGTGGGGTTACTTCCCAGCGCATGGGCGATGGCAAGACCGACCTCGGCAGCGCAGACTCGTTTGCCCCTACTCGTGGCTCCATGCTTGGCCCAGCGCCGGTGGAACTCGTTGTCATCTGGGAGTGTTGCATTTTGAGTGGAGGGGGTAGGGTGCATGTAGGTAGTATGGGGGAGTGTGTTGTTGATTCCTCCTATATAAGCACTTCCGAGGTTAGTTTACTGGTCACGTGATGTTGTTGCTAGTCACGTGATGACGCATCTCTGAGGGGTGCCCTCCCTTTGCTCGTCGTGTTGCCCTGATCCTCGCTTCGCTCGGGGGCTCCACTCCTTGACTCCAGTTGGTGCCCCCTCTCCGACCCCTCCAGTATTACGAGATAGCGAGAGTCATGTGATCTATAGGAGTCACGTGACTATTCTCCTTTTGATCACGTGGTTTGGGGGGTCACGTGATGTTATTGTGTTTGTACTCGTGTGTTGTTCCTGCTTTTCTGGAGGTACTTATACCTGGTTTGGGGGGCCTCTCTTCTCTCATCTTACTCCTTTCCTCAACATGCGAGTTATCACTCTTAACTATGATCCTCTCGACTGCACCTGTTGGGCCTTGCCCGGCGACGAGTATTGCGCTTACTGCAGCGCTGTTTGCGATGCTGCCCTTGACGACTACGAGGGTAAGGTCAGCGACTGGGCCATATTTTCTTTTACCAGTAAGTCGGTTTTGTTTCCTAGGCTATTTGTTTGCTGACTTGTTGGGTAGAGCTCAATAGTGTGGCGATGGAGTTGGAGGAGGCTGCGCATCACGTGGCCCTCGCCGAGTTCTTTGAAGAGGGGCGGGCCCCCACACCTCCTTCAGACGCCCCTGTGTATGGGTTGCAGAACTTCTTGGAGGACCTCGGGGATGAGGCCCCTTGGCTGTGGAAGCGGGGAGACAGGGGGGTTGTGAAGGGCAAGGGCAGGGGCGTGCGCCCTAAACCCTATGATCGCGTTCCTAAAACGCAGGGTTCCTTGGGGTTCTCAAAATGTAATAGGAAGTGAAAATCAGACAATTCTTATTTTGTTTATTCAGTTATAAATTGAGAAAGACATGTAGATTTAGGGACCCTAATCCGGTTCTTACTCCGCTGCTTCCAGGGGGGGCATGTCCAGGAACTCCATCAGGGCCTGTTCGATGCGGTTCTTGAGATCTTCCTCTTTGTCCCACTCCTCCCAGTTGACGGTGTCGGTGTTGGGCTCCGCTTCGTTTATTGGGGGTTGTCCTTCCAGGGACAGGGACGACATGCTCTGCTCGATGGACCCGTCATCTGACTTACCTTTGCGGAGGTTGAGCCAGGATTGGAAGTCCTGTAAGGTGGCCCCCTTGTTGGCCACCATCTCGTACATTTCCTCATCCATCGCCGTCTCTAGCCGACCCCAGTAACAACTGGGCGGCATCGAGCAGAATTTTAGGGTCTCCTCATAGACCCTATTCCAAACCTCCTCTTCAGCCTCCCAATCCAACACCCTCCTTGCTGGTTGTCTAGGGAGGCCCTGGTCTTTCCTCTGCTTCTTGACCGCCTTTACGACGGTGTCGACGCTGGAACCCACCAGGTCGTCCATTACGTACATTGGGGTACGCCTCAGGGTGGCTTGGGTCCTTGGTGCCCCAGAGTGGCACCATTTGAGCAGACCCCTCTTCGGATCTAGGTATACTTTGTCGGCTACCCAGTTCCTCTGGTCACGTTCCTTCCTGGGAATCCACCCGAGTTTTACTCCAGGCATCAGTCTGCTGGCGTACCTGCAGGCCTGTTCTATGTTGTCATATATTGTGGGCTCCTCGCGTAAAAGGCGGGGGAGCGTGATTGGCGGACCCTGGAGGACCCCCATGGATAGTGCTGTTGGGATGTGGTATCGGTTTGCAGGCATTGTGTGTGTGTATTGTGATGGGGGTGAGTGGGTAGCCAGTTGACTTGGATTTGGTGGGTTGTTCCAAGGTCCTTTTATACCCATCTGCCGCGCCATTTGGTCCTCTTTGCCCTACCTGTCGAGTCATTTTTGGATGACTCCCCCTGCCCTGGCATTGGTGCGTCAGGCTCCCTACTGCGCAAGTCCTCCAGCAAGTCATTCATGCTGGTGAATTTCTCAGCTCATTCCTCCGTGTCTTCAATGGGACTGTATCCCTCCCACCTTATCCGGTAGAATAGTTTCCCTTTCTTCCATTTCCAGGAGACGATATGACTAATCTGCCATTCCTCTTCTCCTTCTTTTGTTTTGATTGGCAGTGGCCGGGTTTGTTGCCTGTGGAAAGTCTCGTCTTCCTTGTACTTCGTCAGCAAGCTGACGTGAAAGACGTTGTGTACCCACATTGTGTCGGGCAGTTTGAGTCGGTAGGCGTGGGAGGATATTTTTTCTATGATATCAAAGGGTCCTCCCCTCCTATCATCCAGCTTCTTGGATGGCCGTTGTGTAGTGATGTTGGATAGCAGGAGCCACACTCGTTCCCCTACTTCGAACTCTTTTCTGGGTGAGTCCTTTGTTCTATGGAGGTTCATGGCCACCGAGACTTCGTCCCAGACCTTCCTCATCTTCTTGGTTATGGCCTCGGCGGCCGGTACTGATCTGTCTCTAGTATCTTCCTCGTGGGGTGCTAACCACTGAGGGTTCTCCCCATATAAGGCGGAGTTGCGGAGTTCTTGTGTTGGTTGTGACAGAATTCAGCTATGGGTAACCATTTAGACCAATTGTTCTGCCGGTAGTTGCAGAACGTTCTTAAAAACCCTTCTACCCATTGGTTCGTTTGTTCCGCCAGCCCATCGGTCTGGGGGTGATAGGCAGTGGAGAACTGGGGTTGGATCTGCAATTTCTGGTATAGTGCTCTTAGAAATTGGCTATTGAATGTCACTCCCCTATCGGATACTGTTCTTGCGGGTGTTCCGTGTAGTTTCCATACTTCTCTAATAAATATGTCAGCCAGTTCTTTGGCGTTAGTGAATTCTAGACAGGGTATGAAATGCGCTTGTCTTGAGTATCGGTCAATCACCGCCAGGATGCTATCGTAACCATTTGACACCGGTAACTTGACAATGAAGTCGTAAGCGATGCCTTTCCATGGTTTGACGGGGTTTGGTAGTGGTTTGGTTTCACTTGGTTGTTTGTGGCCCTTAACCCTACCGCAAACCTTGCAGGAACCGACATACCCTTTTACTTGGGTAATCATTCTGGGCCAGTAGTAACCTTCGGAGAGTAGCTCTGCGGTCCATTGTTCACCTTGGTGGCCCGCCACGGGGTGGTCGTGATACAGTTTCAGTAACCATTCACAGATGTCTTTGTCCTTGGGGACGTAGACCTGTCCGTCGTAACAAAGGATTCCTTCCTCAATCTGGTACCTATCGAATTGTTTTCTCACTGACAGTGGTAGGGATTCTTTCCCTTCCGTGCTGGAGATTAAGGTTGTCAGGGATTCGTCTTCTCCCTGGGCTTCTCGGATTTTGTCTAAGAGATTCTCTGTAACCTCTGCCCTGAATCCTATGAATTTCTCCTCTGGGATCATGATTTGCAGGGGGATCTCCCCGTCACTGTGGTCGTGCCTCCTTGATAGTGCGTCCGGTTTGTTTGACATTTTGCCTGATCTATATTCGATAGTGAAATTGAAAGAGGCCAGGATTGTGTGCCATCTTGCGTGCCTCCTGTTCCAGACTTGGGCCTTGTTCCAGAACTGAAGATTTCGGTGGTCGGTATATACCGTTACTGGGGTTTCGGTTCCTTCCAGAAACAGTCTCCAATGCTCAAGTCCTCTTATGATAGCTAGTAGCTCCTTGTCATGCGTGTTGTAGTTTAGTTGTGGAGGGGTAAAGCTTTCCAAGAGGAAGGCTATAGGGTGTAGCCTTCCGTCTTCTCCTTTCTGGTTGAGTACTGCCCCCAGGGCTACTCCGGACGCATCCGTTTCCATGTAATAGGGTTTCTTTGGGTCTGGGTGGATTAGCACAGGTTCTCTGCATATTTCCCTTTTGATCGCCGTGAAGGCGTTTGCTTCCTCTTGTCCCCACGTCCAGGGCGTTTCCTTTCTAGTTAGATTTCTTAGTGGTTTTGCGATCCTGCTGAAGTCCTTGACAAATCTCCGGTAGAAGTTGGCGAAGCCAAGGAAGGCCTGCATCTGTTTGACTGTGGTTGGTTCCTTCCATTCTTCTACCGCTTTCACCTTTTCTTTTTCCATTGACATCCCCTCCGGGGTAATGACGATACCAATAAAGCTGGTGTGAGTGGTGTAAAACCTACACTTGTGGGGCTTCAGGAACAGGTGGTGTTTTCGGAGTTGGTTAAGGACTTCCTTAACATGCCTGGTATGTTCCTCTTCCGTATCGGAGTAAATCAGGATGTCATCCATATAGACCACTACGTAGACGTCGATAATGTTGTGGAATATTTCGTTCATGAAGCGCTGGAAGGTTGCAGGTCTGTTCTTTACCCCGAAAGGCATTACTAGGTACTCAAACAGTCCTTCCTTGGTTCTGAAAGCCGTCTTCCACTCGTCTCCTTCTTTGATACGGATGTTGTTGAAGCCCCAACGGATATCCATTTTGGTAAATATTTTAGCGTCTTTAAGCTTTTCGACAAGGTCTGCTTGGATTGGCATCGGAAATTGATCCAGTTTAGTGATCGCGTTCAGTTTCCGATAGTCCACTACCAGCCTTAGTCCTCCATCTGCTTTATTTACGTAGAAGCAGGGGGATGCTATGGGTGACGTACTTGGCCTGATTTTTCCGTCCTTTAGTTCTTTATCCAAATACTCCTTGAGTGCTTGTGATTCCGCCGGGGACATCGGGTATGTCTTCGCTGGTCTGGGGAGTTCGGCTCCTTCAGTGAAGTTAATTGCGCAATCGTATACTCGATGCTCTGGCATCTTGCTGAACCCTTCTTCCTGGAAAAGATCCCTGTACTCTGAGAATTGCTCCGGGATATCTGGTTCTGTTGTTGTCTCCGTTGCCGCTTTCCCCGTAATCTCATCCTGATAGGTGATGGAAAGGTCCTTCCATCCAATGATGGGGTCTGCTTCTTTGAGCCAATCCTTTCCTAGAATGATTTCTACTCCTCCCAGGGGCATCACATAGCAGGTACACTGCCATTTCTTTCCTTCTATTTCAACTTCTAGGGTTGCCTTTTGGGAGATTCTTTCTTCGATCTCTTTTCCATCGATTGCAATAACTGCCCTACTGTGTTTCAATGGTGTTGTCTCTATCTGGTTTTCCTTGACATATCTTGTGTTGACGAAGTTCCTTGAGGATCCAGAGTCGATAAGGGTTTTGGCGGGTTCCATGATTCCCTCTACCGACGCATAGATGATTGATTCTCCATTTGATTTCTTGAGGTAGAATACATGCATCGGTTCGGTGTCCTCAGGGGCGTCGGACATGGCGCTGGCGTCCCCCTTTAGTTTTCTGACTCGGGTTCTGGTCCCTCTT
>WSTG01000646.1:0-15227 GCA_019616325.1 Ceratobasidium sp. 394
CTAACTTTGCAGTGACTAACTGACGGTAACTTACCATTTCTGGTAACTAACTGTTAGTAACCGGTAACCAAAGCCAGGAGGGGTTAGATCCCGCACTCTACTGCCCGGACAACCACGCTTCACCAACAGTCCAGCGGCCTAGCAAATTGAATTATCATTTTACCACATCATTCACAGGGCGAACCTACCAGGGACTCCAAACTTGATTTCGGAGGCGAGACGATGCAATGATTGGAGGAAGGTATCCAAAGGCCAGGGGTGTTGCATTTTTCTCGAGGATCCCCAGGTTTTTGCTAGCGATCTCGCCCAAGAGAACGGTAAAATTATTCCGGCGAAACCGTCTTGGGTTGTCGACGTAGCAGCCCGTGAGCTGAAAATTAGTTCACGGGTTATGAGTTCGCTCAAATGGACCAGGACGGTAGCGTCCATGCCCATATCTGAGTCCAGGATATGTCTATGCATGGCAATCAGATTCAAGTTGGCTCAAAATAGCGTCTGAACTCACTGTAACGCGTAAATCCCTCTCGATAAGCTCTCAGGGAAGAATCCTCGGAAGAATTGAAGTAGATCCGCCCCCAGCGACTGGGCTCGAGCTGAGCAGGCGCAGCGGCGAGTAAAGTCGGTGAAGTGTTTGAACGAAACGTTTTTTTGGGAATGATACTGGTCAAGCATCTCCCGGCCCAATAGCCTGGTTAGAGCAAGATTACGGATGAGAGATGTCAAGAACTCCGCGGGGCGAGAGACTTTGGGGTCGAGCCTAGTCAATTCGGCTCGAACCTGCGTCAAGATCTCTTCGACAAGAGATGCCTGGTCAGGAAGCGAGGAGATCAAAGAGACATTTTCTTCCATCCCGTTCAAGGGGTAAATTGTATCGTGAAGTCGGTGGATCCAGAGCTGGCCCACACTATATCGCTCTCCACGCTGGACCAAGTGGCGCACCGATGTCAAGCTCCGCATGGCGTAGGCTACTACATTCAATCGCATCTTGAATTTGGGCTCAGGAAGAGCCTCATTTGCGCCAGGCTGATGTTCGGAGTTATATATTGGGCTATTGATAATAGGGAATGGTGATATGGTCCAACGAGAGTCCAATAGAAAAGAAACGAGGGTATGGACTCGGTCACATAAGCGTGCGGTGACTTCACTTTCAAGGATGTTATCGGCGATTTTTGTCGGCAGAAGGAATTCCCCGGCATTGTTTCTTGTTATACCCGCACCATCTCGTCGAGCAGCCTCGAAGACTAGAGAATCTTCAAAAACCCGAATATATGTGAGAGCACGGGAGCCTAGATCCGGGTTCCGAAGTCCAAGTAACGCCTGTGTGAGCACTGAGCTGCTAGGTTCTTTGTCCTGCGCTATTTGCAAGATGTTTGACGCGTAAACGCTCCAAGCATGAAGATGCCGAATCACGAGGCTTAACGAGTCGGTATAAAGCCAGCCCATGTCCATAAGAGCGAAATGTAAGCCCAAAATCATAGGTCCTTTCTCCGACGGGGCTTCAGAATTCCAAAGCTTGGCATCGTCGAGTGTGATATGGGTTTTGGTTACGAGTGCGTGAAGGAATTTGAGCTAGGGAATGATTATGAACTGAGCTGCGCCTCACGGATTCGTGATAAGATCAGGCTGCTCACCCATTTTCGACTTTCCTGGCCAAGTTCGCTTAAGTAGGGGAGCACCATAGCAACGAGACCAGTCAGAGTCCTCCGTGGGATTTCTCGGTATCGCCCGTCTAATAGCACGATAGTCCTAGCGTAATCGATCGTAATTTGGGCGGCACGCTCGACGCTCTTGACGAGGTGATACGTTTTGAAAGCCTCCAGAGAGTATTCAACGCTGGACGGAAAATTCTTTTCTCCGAGATACAACTCCGAGAGCTCGTCGAACCTCTCATGGGTCTTGAGTAATCCCTTGAGTTGGGGAATGTACTCATTTGCGCGCGCAAATGCTAGCTGGGCTCCGACGTCTCCCCAGAAGACGCGAGATAGAAGTCTAAGCTAGAATTAGCAATCCGCACGCCAGGATCCCTAATGGCTACTCACTCATAGTCGCTAGTTCCAAAAAAATAATGGCGAGATCTGTCAAGTAAAGGCTCCCGAGCGCATGGCTCTAATTGGTCCCAATAATCTAGCAGTAGCTCGGAGCCACGGTCGTAGACTTGGTTTCCAAACAGAACACCAATAGCCTGAGCAGGAAAGCCTCCCTCAACAAAGGCGTCGGCTGCGGAAGCAAACTGTCGCGCCAATTCCAAACAGCTGCCGGCGTGAAACCAAAGATGTTTGGCGTTCTGATCGGAAGGTCCAATGATGCAGCCTTTCAAGCTTTGGGCTGCCTCCACAAGCGCTGCGCGGGTGGAACCATTGTCGCGGCGCAGAAGATCGAGTTTGGCGCGGGACATTTGATGGTACGCCGATGCAATATTGGCATCCTTTTCCCGGCCCGCGTGGTTGAAGCAAGCCGAAGCATACTTGTACATGCTGTGTGAGAAGTATTCCCGACCCTTTTCGGCCCATTGTGTTTGTGTAGAGGAAACTTGAAAACAGGTCAGTGCTTTTGGCTCAACAAATCGAAAAATGGATAATGATCATACCACCAATACGACCCAGCATACGAGTAGCAGAGGTTATAGAAACAAGTTCTCGGTCGAGCAGGTACGACTACAAACAGAGAGATTGATTTGGTTATCCCTCATATATGAGGATGTTTTCACCTTCATAGCATCGTAAGTTTCTCCCGAGTCCCATATCCAACATCGTTTTCGCGCTCGAGTTATAGCCACGTACAGCAGCTTTAATTCAAGGCACAGTGCAGGGGGCACAACCAATTCGTGTTCGCGCTTTCGTTTATGCTCGGGGAGCCCCGTGACGAACTGCCAGTCCTCGAACGACGCTGCGGATTGAGTGAAAAAATTGTAGATCAAGACATCATCGAACTCGAGACCTAGAAGAATATTAGGATTATTTTTAGCGTTCTCTACTAGCGATGAGGCTTCACGAACCTTTGCAGTTCACAATACTAATCACCGGGCAAAGCCCGTGCAACTTGAGCTCTAATTCTTCCGCCAAGGCGTCCGAGCGCACGAGTATTGCTTGTTGTGCACCGAAACCGACCTGAGAACTAGGGCTTGGGGAATGTTAGACGAGACCCAGGAAAGAGGCGGAATACTTACTTGGAGCCTAGAACGAAGCCCTTAAAGAACGAGATGTCGTCGTTCGAGTCGGTAAAAAGGACAGGCGGGGGACCCCAGACCCTTGCCGTCTCAGGAGGCATTCTATCAATCGAGTTTGGGAACAGCCTGTAGATGGATTCTACAATCGAAGCGGCACAGTTGACGATGCCGGTATGGCTCCGGAAGTTGGTCGTTAATTTGAACGTTGTGAACAAGGAGCTAGGAGAAACAGAGGCGAAGGGCAACTGGTTGTTTTGCTGCAATGAAGTCATGAACATGTGTCGATATTTAAAAGAAATAGACGAACTATATCGCAATAGACGAACGACTTCAGCTCTTTGATACGGAAAGCACTCCCAGCGACGATAGTCTGTGCAGTATCACCTCCCCAATAGGTCCCGCGAATTTGATCACAGAGTTCGCGCAGTACTTAAAAACACATGCTTGAGTTCCGAACCTAACTATTGACCGGGTGAGACTTACGATGAACATCTAACATCAGGTTATCTTGAACCTCGTCTACGTATCTGTTTACAGGTGAGCAAAGAATCGATAATCCCAAGACTATAAACCTACAGATAGTCAACTTGTTGGTCAATTCGCTGCTCATCCAGATGGTCTAATATATAGCAGGTCCTAACGAAGCAGATTCATTGATACAAGTGTGAATTTCGGCTGGACCGCGACTTACCTGTCCGCCCAATCGAGTTCAAAGCGTTCGGCCTTGAGCCACCTGTACTGCTCGAAAAGCGAGTAGATAATCTCGCGGGTTGCTGTCGTAAGCTGGGATAAGACTCGATAACAGAGCTGCTCGGTGTACTGGACTCGGGACAAATATCCACATTCTGACTCTCGCGCGGCAGATGATCCTTTGATGATTCCAACAATCTCCGAGTACACCAGAACAGGGTTTACGAGAGGAGTAAGCTCCTTGTTGAGGCGAGACCAATATTGCTCGCGAAACTCGCTACACAGTAGGGTTATTCATGTGCCCTGTGTAAATTTGCTTCACGTACTCATAACCAATCACTTTCCGCCTTGACTCTCGCCCAGCCACTTTGTGGGTACGAGGAGGTAAATCACCTTCGAGAAGCGAACAAAGCTACAGAAGGCAAGTCATATTAGCACTAGTCGTATGAATCATACGGGTGAAATCCATACCTTGTCAAAGGAAATGAAAAGGGGAAAGTTTGAGTCCTCTAGCAACGAGAACCGGGAGGGGAGGTCCTGCCGCAAATCAACGCTGTTATCAAATTCCACAAGCGCCGTCTCTTTATTTTGCCTTGCTTGGTCGGCCATCACGTGAAGCTCCGCTCTCGTTTTTGATGCTATCGATACCGATTCATTCAAGTTTCTGTATGTTGACTCGACGTGGCGCGCGAGTACTGGGGACCGAGTGACAAACAACTGCCGCACGGGCTCATATTCATAACTCTTCACGAATTGCTCAATGGCTCGCATCCTATATATCAGAGCGGTAGTTTTTCCTACTTGTAGATCAGCATACTTGGCCGGAACATACGGTAATTTTTGAACGCTACCTGTCCCGCTCCTTCCGATGACAATAGTAGCCTCTTGGTGGTTGACTATTTCTCGCTCATGGGGACTTTGATTCTCTGTAAGTATCCAGGAAAACCCGCTACTTGAACCGACTCACTCGAGAATAACAGGCAAGTGTATCTCGATGTCGGCCAAAATTGCTATCACGTCGTTCAGATCAAGTTAAGCCAACTCCGAGTCTGGAAACAAACTCACAATTATACAACGCTTTGGAAAACGGAATGTAGCGTTCCAGGCTTTTGCGAACCGGATAAATAAATATGATACCCTCCGTTCTACGGCCTACTTACCCGATTGTCTCTTGGAGCTTCGTCGTTCAAGGAAACAAATAAGTAAGACGCAGTGGAACGAAATTTAAACTGGTACCTCGGCTTGGACGTTATTATGCTCTTCGTGATCACCTTGATTGCCCTCGACCTTCGGGGCTGCTACAAGCCGATAGTCCTGATGAGGAAACATAGCGGGGGAATATTCGACGTCGGGGTACGCTTCTTTCGAAAGCCGGAAAATGCATCTATTCAAGGCGAGTAGAACCAATTCAGCAACTAATATATTATGAACTAAATATCTTTGATAGAGGCTCTCTCACTTATGACGGTATTCGCTTCCTTTACCCGCGAGATGGCGTGATACTTTGGGCCAAAACGAATAGTCGACTTGAGCTCGCGGCTGGATTACGAAAATCCTGATAACTGCATGTGAATGGGGTCGATATAAGCAAGTATAACAGAGGGCGATCAAGCATTCTCACGTACCTTGGCGATCGTACTGCGACGATTGGGAAAAGATAAAAGTGCTATCAGCCCGTAGTACTGTAAGCGTCATAAATGTACTTACGCGGCGCCTGTGCCGCGTGACAAAAAATACAATTTTTGATAACCACAACCCGGCCCGAGTGGTGTGACACAAAGAACTGAGATACTTACACCTGGTTCGGTGTTGCGGATCCAGTACATAGGAGCAAGGTAGCTATGCTTGGTTACCTATTTCGCGGCTTTCTTGATTTTTTTTCCCACCTTGAGGATGGAACCATAAGCCCCTCCCCCCATCCGCGTTTCTACTGTCAATGTTGTGGAGCACGGGGGTGCGCTTGACTACACTGGAGATGAAGACCCGGTTTATAGTTTCACTTTCGCGCATTTAGCCTATATTTTCAATTAAAACCAATACTGTACTTTGCATGCTAAACCCAGCTGTGTGACAAGTCAGCCGAGCTCTAACCACATGCACCTGACCGTGACGCTACAACCCACATTTTACCCACAACCCACCTCGCTGCGTGACGTGACATGTAAGTACATTTATGACGCTTACAGTACTATCGGTCAAACATAATTCTTACGGGATTGGAGGTTTCCGACTCGATATCAATCTGGTACAGGATTCGCAAATCGTTGGCGACCCTTGCTCGGTAGATTGGGATATGCTCCGCGGTATCGATAACCATACAATGATTCTCGAACGTGAACTTGCCATTAGACAGTTCTCTGTGGAGGAAACATATCTCAGCTGATTTGCTCCACCACACGCTCGTACATACTTAATTTTCTTCTGGACGATGTCCAAGACCTTTTGATCTTGCTGCAGTTTCTGAAGCTGCCTTATGGCTCGCGACGCCATCAGGATAGGCCAGCGAGCGCCTCCGGGGAGAGCGTCCATGGAGTAAGGATTTGGAAGCAACCGCTCTTAGCACTTGGTCAAGGACGCAGATGGGGGGAGGAAAGAACTGAAGTTGTGGCTACAAACGTGAAGTGGCAACCTTTTATCTCAGTGGCTCACTATTTGGTTATGATCCGCCACACAAAACTAACCAATCAGAATATTCGTAGTTCACCAGGCGTAAGCCTTGGCCCCATATTCGGAACGTCGTTTATTCCCAATTCAAAAAGTTCGAGCCCGGCCCTAAATCCATAAATGAGCGCATATAGGCTGGCAAAACGTCGCCAACTCAAATCGTCCTCACGGACGCCAACACAGGGGGCAGATGTACAAGCATAATCCAGTGCTGGGCGTCTTTACTACAGTATTTTCACTTGTTCAATCCCACAACAATTATTTACTCATGGCGCTTTCAGTCGCCAACAAGTTCCTGTGCAACAAAAGTTCTGAATAATGGCTCTGGACAATCCCAGGTGCGTACCTCCTAGTTACATTCAATACCCGGTTCGCCCCTTACCTCCTTGCACCCGACAGAATTCGACTTTCCAGGATTCCGATAAGCCGTCCATGGGAACTTGGCGGGCAAGTATGGATCCAAACGGTAAATACAGCTACACAGAGCCCAGTCAACGGAATATCGGTCAAAGAGAATATAAAACAAGTCACCGTCGTCGGTACTCCGGTCCTTTCTCAATGGCTAAACGCCGCGAGACCTTGACCCAAAATTGATAGTCGACATGAGCTCTCGATTCGATACGTAAAATCAATATGACTGGGCATGGAGTAAAACGATATCTCAGCATTGGCCGTGGAGTTGGAGACACAACGCGCCTGCCTACCTTGGCGATCATACTAAACGAGCGCCGAACCCATTAACCAGCAATCATATAACCATCCTCAACACTTACCATAGCTTCGTCATCCGGCTCGACTGATATCTGGTATATAATCCTGAGATCAAAAGGCAGCCTGGCTCGATAGATCGGGATGTATTTCGTGCTTCCGATAACAGGCCGGTGGTTATTCCAATTAAACTCTCCAGATGACAACTCGCTAGAGACAAAAAGATGTAAACAATATGCCTATTAGCGCGCCATCTCACATACTCGATCCTATTGTGCACAGTCTTGAACACTTTCTGATCACGCTCGAGCGCCCGGAGTTGCCCATCGGCTCGTGCCGTCAGCAGGACATGCCAATGATCACCTCCGTAAAGCGCATCCATAGACCAAGGCTAGAAAAAGGACTCAGATACTGCGTGAAAGGGAGACTCGGAGTGGTGGGAGAAATGAGAAACGGGGAGAGAGTCCGTGTGGCTATAAACGCAGGGTGGCAACCGTTCATCATTGTGGCTCACTGTTTGCCACCTTTCGCCACAGAAACCAGTCAATCAGATTATTCCTGCGATTTACCAGGCGTAAACTCTAACACTATATTCGGAACGCTTTCAATGCCTATTCAAATATCGAAACCGCCCCTCAACACAAGCGGAAATACAAACATCAAAGCGCATACAGTCTCGGAAAACGCCTCAGGGGCCATGAAACCGTCGGGTAATATACTCGACCAGTACGAGACCGTTACTCCATGTTGTACCCAATCCATTTGAATTGATAGATAGTGTAATTCTAGCCCCAGAAGCCCCTGAGAAAGTAGCACTACTCTAACTCGGATACGGCGGCGGCAACATCCTCGACCGCTCGGACCCAACAACCACCGACCTTCCCGAACTCGAACTCGCAGAAGACGAGAGTAACGAACTGTCCGACCCCGTCGGCGCTCGAACAACCGCCCTCCCTTGATTCGCCCTCCGCTTTTCACGTCCCCCTGTTATACAGAATCGTATCAGCTGAAAGGAATTTGAAAGAGTAGACGCACCGGGTATATGATGCGGGTGATGTACATGGTAGGTATGCCCTGTATGATCCCACGTGGGCTGGGGATAAGATCCATACGGTACAGGCGCATGTTCGGGAAGCATAGGCGTCTCACGCTCGCCACGGCCAAGAAGATCAATCGAGTTTACAGACCCGAGTTTAAGTGAACGCCGATGTCGGAGGTAGAAGAACGTGAGTGCGCAAAGGGCTAGAAGGGCAACTCCTCCGATCGTACCGCCTATGATTGCGCCCAGGTGAGACTTTCCGTTTGTAGACGAGGAAGATTGGCTAGGTGGATGTGTGAGCGGCGCTTTTGGTGATGAGGAATGGAACGGACCTAGGGAGATACCTAGTTTGACAGATCCAGGGGGTAAGAAGTCCGAGTTGCTGTTCGAATCATTTGAGCGCACCTAAAATAATCCAATGTCATACGAATCCCAGGAGCGTCGGCATGTGTCATCACAAGTGTATGTTCCCCATCCGATAAATCCGTCTTGGACCATTGCAGTTGTTGTTGTAACTACAACCGTACACGTAAGCCCCGCAAACTCTAAAATAAAAAAGATACATACCCAAGTAAACCCATACGCACTCACAGGCTCAGCCGCCCCACCATCAACTCGAATCTGGACATTCCCGTGTCGACGATTCGTATTAGAAAAATACCAAACGGCTGTGCCCTTGAATTTAAATGTGACCGAGTCGCCCGGGGTCTCGGACACGTGGAGGCTGCGACCAAAGTAACCACCGTATTGCCCAGCTGGCTTGGGACGAGGTTAGATGACGTCATAGGAGGGATTGACGTCAACTCACATTGGTTGTCCAGTTGGAGGAATAGATGAGGGACGAGTCGGTGTCGTCGACAAGTAGAGCTTCTGGAGGTACACTTGACGCTGCACTAATAGAAGGTTGAAAACCATTCATCTGTGATTGGATTGTACTCACGGCCCCGAAATGTTTGGCGCGAAACCGTGATCGGATTCAATTCTGGGAAACATTAATCACCAACTAATCATATGGATAACCACTAGAACTCACCGAAGATAATCCAGCCCGAGATACTGGCTTGCGGTACCGTTGTGCTTGACCACAACCTGGTGATCTCCCGGTCCTAACCCCGTCCTCGACCACAAAAGCTGTTGAGTCTGGGTCGACGGGGCCGTGGCGTGGACAAACTCTTCGTCGCCACTATCCAGTGCGACTGATACGGGAGCGTTGGAGACATCCTTGTCGGCATAGTAGTATATCGCGTTTCCTGGACGAGTATGAGATTGTATTTTTGACAGTATGACGTCACGCACCTTGGAAGAAATAAATAAAGCTTGCTTGTGGTGTCGTCGTCCAATGAAAGGTGTTGTTGTACCTAGGAGAAGACCCAGAAAGGCTAGGATTACTAACCCAATCTGGGCTGTACTGGATTCCGTCGGGTCGTGTTGGATCATAGTCGTACGAGTCGTCTATTATTTTCGAGTTGAGCTGCAGCGAGGCAACTAGGACGAGCAGACTAGAGAAAACCAACAAGCCGGACATGGACGTAAACGGGGAGTAGAGAGCCAACACGGAGCAAAAGTACCATGGCCGGCATCGCCGTTGTCAACAATGGGGCTGTGTCGATGGATCGATCGGAGCCTGGCAAACAGCGGCACCAACTTTGTTCCTGTTCATTTCCTGTCTGTGCACCGCCACCGCCACATGCTTTGTCCTTGGAGCATGTGGAGATGACAAGCGCGCACCACGTCGGGGCTGTTGGCCCCATTCAATTAGGATTGCCATGTGTAAACCAGCGGCAATGCACAAGCCCCGGGTCGAGTGGAGTGAAGAAGACGTCTTGGCATGGTTCCTGCCGCATGGCTTGAGCGTGCAGGAAGCAAATTCAAGTTGCAGCAGGTCGCCATATACTATACTAGGGTGAAACGAGCGCATGGTTAAAAGTTGATTTGAAAGAGTTATCGTACATATGGAGGCAAGTCGTTTAGTGGAGAGACTGAAACGTGGGACACGACCGAGCCCATCGACAGGAATGACCGGACATCTCCCCTTGGCAAGTGCAGGCGATTTGCAGACCTAGTGACCGGTGGCACCCTAGCAGGTTCCGGCACCGCGAGATGTTTCTCCCTTGTCTGACCTTGATCCGAGGTCCTGGTTGCATCGCTGTGCGCCGCGTGCCCTGAGCTTGGCTTGACCGGCACAGGAAAATGAGCCTGATACGGGGTGATTGGAGCATAATCGTCGTGCATCGAGCCAATCAAGTCGGGCGTCGGGCTGCACCTAACTCGTACGGTTCGTTTGCGCCGATAAGACACGCCTATCAGGAAAAGAAGAGCGATCAAAACAACGGCACCAATCGCGCAAGCTACGACGGTCGTAGCGTTTGGAACTGATTTCCCCGATGTCGGGATAGTTATTTCGCTATCAAAAAAAGACCCCCGTTAGCTGCCTGATTGTTTCAGTGACGGTAAGATACTAACCCTGGAGCATACCGGAAGAAATTTAAACTCGTATACGAGGTATCGGATCTGATGTGTTCAACCAAAACAGTGTGTTCTCCTTGCGACAAACCGGTCCTAGACCAGACCATATGCTGTAGTAACTAGTTATATCTGCACATCAGCATAAATAAGGAAGGCGAAGGACGATGCAAGGTTTTACCGAGTGATTGGAAAACGCATATACCATCTCCGCAGGACTCCCATCAACAGTAATCCTCGTACCGCCCGAAAAATCCTGAAAAATATCTGCATAATACCATACCGCAGTCCCGTTAAACCGAAAAGTGACCGATGACTCTGCAGTTTGCGTTTGAACTGCGTCGCCTTCGTAAAAGGCACCGTATATTCCCGCAGTCTAGAAGCAAGATGCGAGGATTCGCGGAGGAGTACAACACTTGTCAAGGAAACTCACCAACGCCGTCCAGTTGCCCGAATAGACCAGCCCGGGATCCGTTTTGTCAACTATGAGAGTTGTGCCAACTACATTTGGAGCGGACCTAGAAAGCATGGTTGAATCTCAAGAATTGACACAAAGAAAGCCAGCAACTTACGGGCCAGACGAGCTCAGGGGCGATTTAGGATTGGAATCAATACTGATGAAAGACAATCACTATCTGAACGAAAAACCGATAAGTGAACCTACTGAAAATTATCAAGAGCGATGAACTGTCCAGGCGAACCAACATGCCGAATCGTTAGCTGGTGGTCCCCTGATCCCAACCCCGTTTTGGACCAAAATAGCGGCTGAGAGGCATCAAGCTCACTCGGCCTGATCTCCCACAAGTTGCCGTCGAGCATTATTCGAATATTAGCTGTATGAAAAGAAGGATCGGTGTAGTAGTATATTGAATCGCCTGGAATTATTCACTATAAGCTCGGCCGTAAAGGTTTGGACAGGATTCGTCACCTTGAAAGAAATACACCAGCTTCGAGCCTGGAACGTCGGTTACGTGCAGAGTGTTGTTTTGCCCCGACGATGTAGGAATCGATCCGGATACTGCTTGCCAATCGGCCGAGTACTGGATTCCATCGAGTTGGCTGGGGCTGTATATATATGAATCTTCTACGATAGTTGTTTGAAGCGAGAGTGAAGAGGGAACGAGAATCGAAACCAGCGATAGAAATGTGAGCAACCGAACGAACGAGCGAAGCATGATTGCGTGAAGGAGAACGAAGCGAGAGAGAGGGAGAGACTAGTTCGGAGCGGGCGGTATAAATATCCCGAGTTGTCGATCAGTGATGGACCCACAACCTGATCATGTTCGACCACCTGACGTGCGCTCTTGGCCGATTGATCATCAATTGGCAGTTTGAACTATACTTAGTAGCCCCTACGCTGGAAAAGGCAAGTGTTATGTTGGGTGCCACAGATGAAACAAAGGTACCGCTCAGCGTTCAAATATGTCATAACAACCTCGTATTGAATCAATACAACATGTCCTGGATAACGTAATATCTGGCAAGGCGGTAGATAGGCGGGTAACCAGAGTGTATGTTGAATCATACATTCTGTGGTGCGTAAACGTTTGACACCGACAAAATTGGGACAGACACACCTTGTCGGGTTTCGCCGTTGCCCAGGCAAGTCAGGTTCGGTTCCATCCTCGTTGAGTTTCCTGTGTGTCATTTCCGAGGCCAACGCCACATCGACCTGGACTAAATTCGGGCGCCTACTTGTCGTTTGATCTAATACCCCGCCGACTGGGCATAAACACTCGTTCGCTCCCTTGACTGTGATTTACTCTATGAGAACGAGAGATTTTCGCAGATAAACAATACGAGTCGAGAATTGGACACGACTTTGATCAACAGTGGACGTCTGGAGCGCGAAAGGGGTGGCGACATACTTGGCGGTGGCGCTCACGTGGAGGCCTTATAAATGATTAATAATGAAGCTAAACTCACGTGACCCCGCACCTTCCACTCTCCACGACGCTTGTCTCTGCCTCCTCGGTTGAATCTTTATTGTCCGGAGCTACAAACAGCCGCTAATTGTAACCGGTGCTCGACAGTACGGAGAGACATACTCTATATGCGGCATACTCTCACGTGAACAACATCGAATCCGAACACGCGGATGCAACCCAGCCACACACGTTGCAGAGGCACGCTGCTGCGGGCTACGAAACATAACCCTCGTCCCCTCCCCGTTTCGTTTGGAGCACTCGCGGTACCTCACTATGATACTTACTCCCGCTCGCCCGGCAAGTCCTGCTCTTGTAGATAATTATGATGTAATCGACTATACAACGGACCCCGATCTCGTTATCTCCACAATCACGTCCAATACGAGTTCGATGCTGTCCTCTCAACGCGAACCGTTACCTCAGCCGGAAGTGGTTCCTAGGTGTGTCTATATATCCCCAATTACCCGATGTGGCTAGACATTTCCTGGATTAGCGGCCCACTTCAGCCCACCAACAAGGCGACGTTTACAATACTCTTGATTGGGGAGACAGGGTCTGGAAAGACTTCGTTCATGTCGTTGCTCGCCAACTTGCTGCGCGGAAACGGCCCATTCGAATTACAAGACTATCACGATATGAGCAAGGAATCCGGACTCAGCAAGACCCAGAGTCAAACGACCAAAGCCACCCTTTACGAGATCACCTCTGCCGACGGCACGAAATTCCACATCCTCGACACACCAGGCCTAGCCGACACACGTGGAATCGAACAAGATAGGATTCACAAGGAGGAAATCAACAACGCTATCCAAGAGTTTGTCTCGTCTATCGACGCGGTGGTCATCATGGCCAACGGTACCGTCGAACGCCTAACCGTCGTCACCGACTATACTCTCAATATCATCTGTTCCATGTTCCCGCGTACCATCATGGATAACATCGGGTTCATCTTCACAAACTGCGACCCCTTGACGTTCAACTTTGACCACGAGAGTCTCCAACCCGAGCTCCGAGAGTCCCCGGCCTGGGTCATCCAGAACCCGCTCGCGATGCTCAAAAACTACAATGCGCCCAAGGTCAACAAACGCTTTTCGGCCAACCAGATTCAGAAGCAGATGGACCAGCTTAATGCCGGATACGACGAGACCGTCGAAACGCTCAACGAGTGGCTTGCTTGGCTCGACAGTCGTCAAGTCCAGACGACCATCGAAATCGATCGTTTGTATCGCATCTCGACCGATATCGAGTCGAACATCGAGTCGGCGCTTGCGACTATCACCCGTCTGTCGGAACAGCGCGAGCAGTACCAGAGAATCAGGTCTGGTCTCCACGATGCTAAAAAGGTGAGTATATTCCGAACGCACATTTACATTAGTTCTAAACCAAACAGGCAAAGAGGGCTTTGAAGGACCTCGAGGAACGGGAAGAAGCGCTCGTCTGGGACCGAGAAACGACAGATGAACCCAACACGATCTGTATCGCCCCGGGCTGTTACTCAAACTGCCACGCACCTTGCAACATGCGTCTCATAGACGACTACACGAGCCTAGGTCGATGGTGTGCCGTTTTCAAAACCTATCGACCTCTGCCTGTCTGGGACGGCGCATCGGCTATATGCAATGTTTGCCAACACCGATCCGTGTACCACCGTCACTATCGTCAAATCCACGTCCAAAAGACACGAGCATTCGATCCGGAAAAGACACGCAGGTTTAACAGCGCCGAAACCGAAGAACAGAGACTCGAAGCTGCCAAGGCCGCTGCCGCACGCAAACTGACCGAAATTAGGGAAGACATGGCCAGCGCGCAGGACACAATTCGCGAACTTGTCGAAAGTTACAACGAGATTTCCCTGAGCCGAAACTTTGCAGGACACGTTCGGTCGGCTATCCAGATGCTCAAGCTGCGAAAGGAGGAGCTCAACACCAAGCCGGATACCGGGTCTGAGCTGCAGCTCATCGATGAGAGTATTTCCAAGTTTGAGCAGCAGCTGGCGATTTTGGCGACCGAGGAAACGAAGTGGACCAAGGCTAAAGCGATTTTTCAGACTGTCCGTGATAATATGCCGGGCGCGCCTTTGTCTCCCCGCTTGTGTCCTTCCAATGTAAATCAGTTCCTTTCCCTTCATTAGCCAGCAATTGACATTTCCAACGACCTTACGTATTTGCCCCCTTGTACACTCTATTTTAGTGAAATTATATG
This sequence comes from Ceratobasidium sp. 394, assembly GCA_019616325.1. NCBI lineage: Eukaryota > Fungi > Basidiomycota > Agaricomycetes > Cantharellales > Ceratobasidiaceae > Ceratobasidium > Ceratobasidium sp. 394. The sequence goes on from WSTG01000646.1 coordinate 14,861, forward strand.
CATCTCCACCCACCACGGATCGTTTGACCAATCTCCTTGGATGAATATATGCGCAAGAGTGCGAATGGCGGTTGGCCACATAACCCGAGCCTGATTGCGTGTTTAGATCGGCGCTTAATTGCACAGCATTAACGTCAGCCGACCGGAGCTCGTGGCAACTTTGCCCTTGCCTCCCTCTTCCACCTGGAGCACCCGAGTAGAGACATGCATATGGATCCCGCTCATCCAACTGCCGCGCCCACGAAGAATTCCGATGCTTTCAACTATGACTCAGACTCGGATCTAGGGGTGAGCCACTTCAGTAAACTTAACATCATCATGCGTCACAACCTCTCCCCAGAGGCAATAATCTCACGTCTGCAACGTT
>WSTG01000647.1:0-15210 GCA_019616325.1 Ceratobasidium sp. 394
CGACACAAAGGTATCGACCAGTGCCGCAGTTCTCGAACTGGTAGCCATGTCCTACGCGGTGAACAATCCACTTTTTAGCAGATGGGTCAGTAATCACTAGAGTATCATATTCGGGTTTTTACGATACATACATATTGGGCTTCAGAGTCTTCTATTCGCCGACAAAGTGCGTCTTCATCAGAGCTGGTGATACTGGTATCGCTCGCTACATTCGTAATTCGGTACGTGCCCGGCTCGGTCGATCTTACAGCGGTAATCGTGCGGTTCGAGGATCGATTTCTCGACTTGTTTTTCACCAAGTCAGTGGAAGAAAATCTGGGGGCAGACGCGGGTGTGGGGTCCACTTCATCTGGGCGTAAGTCAACTGGGTACTATGACATAGCGTTCGAGTATACACACTATCGATCAACGTAGACAGAAATCTTTGAGTAATCGACATAGCAGCGGCTACCTTGGGTACATGGGCTCTGGGGTCGTGTGTAAGCTGCAACAAACCATAACACATAATAACAAGCCCCGCCACCCTTGATCAGACGACCCGGTTATCCCCGAGCGATGGGAAGCGCATTAGCCGCCGTCTCGGCTCTGGTTCGAACCACACCGACCCACCACCCAGCATGTGCACCAACGTGCCTCTCGCATTCACGAGACCTCAAGCTGCCTCTTTTCTGACGGAAAACCTTGGGTAGCGGAGATATATAAAATACATCCGCGTTGATCTCGAGCCAATCACCTCCTATCTTCGCTATGACCTCCCAGCGAAACCTCTTTCTCTGTGTCGACTGCGGCGGGACCAAGACAGCTGCTGTCATCGCCGATGGTACTGGTAGTATCGTTGCGCGTGGTTCGGGTGGTCCTTCCAACTTTACGGATGTTGGGATGACGGCGTTTCTACGCGCGGTCAAGGTCGCTGTCGAGGCTGCTCTTGCTGAAGCGACTGGAGCCCAGGTAATTATTTTTGTTGATCGTAACCGACAGCAGCTGATAGTCTTGTTAAAGGTTACTCTTCCAGCGCCAACGCCCCTCCTTTCCACCGCCTGGTTCGGAATATCAGGCTGCGATCGCCCCGCCGACGCGATCGCGCTCCAACCTCACCTCTCAACCCTCCTCTCTCTCCCCATCTCCAACCTTACAATTGCCAACGACACACATCTCCTCGCGTCGCCGCTTAGCTCGCATCCGTCGGCCAAATCGGCTGTCGTGGTGATTGCCGGTACCGGGAGCAATTGCATGAGCTTTGGACGGAAAGAGGGCGGTGGACTCGTCGAGTTGGGCAGGAGCGGTGGGTGGGGATGGATCTTGGGAGACGAGGGGAGTGGGTACTTTGTTGGGCGGACGGCGGTGCGGTATTTGCTTGCCCAGTGGGATCGAGCGTCGGTGCATGCGCTTTCTGAAGGTATGCTGTACCCACTCGGCTTTGCCTCGCGTCTTAATTCTGTTGCACAGATCTCCAGGATGTACAATCCGAAATCAGTCCTGTTACGAACAAACCTACCCTGCGCGCCCGTATTTTCACGCATTTTGGAATCACAGCCCCTCCTGATCTCTTCAGCATCGTGTACGCTGCCAATCCTCCACCTGTCCACCCCACCGAAAAAAGTAGCGCCAACGCTCCGCCATCGAGCCCTGGACCTACCGTCTCGGATAAGGCCAACCCAGCGCCGTCTTCCGAAACCAAACCTTCTCCAAATCAAACAAACGGCAACCCAAACATCTACCTCCTCGAGCGTAAACACCGCCTGACATCCCTCACACCCCTCATCTTCTCCAGCGCATTCGACGACAACGACCCCGACGCGCTCACCATCCTCCGAACCTGCGCCCGCTCCCTCGCCGAACATATCCACTCGCTCATGGTCCCCCCGAACCACACTCCCACATCCATCCCGCCTAAAGCCGTCCGAGCGGAAGAAACGATCCTCTGTTTCGGAGGGTCGTTGGTCGGTGTGAAAAAGTACCGTGCTTTGATCGTTGATGAGCTCGGAAGGATCAGGAGTGGGTTGGGTGTAGGCGAGGGAGAGGCTGTGGATGTAGGTGTGGATGTGGGCGAGGGACGGGGTGTTGTTGCGGGTGTCGAGTTTGTGGGGGATGCGGCTGTTAGTGGGGCTGTTGGACTTGCGAGCGGGTTTTCCGGGTAGATTGGCAGGGTTGGCGGAATCATGGGTTCTTATTTAAATCGGTGACAAACAAACCCCGCCATTATTTGAAATAGTGATGAATGTGTCTGAAAAACCTTAAAAAGTGAACCGAATTTTGTGGGAAAAATCACTCGGACTATCCGTGCTTAGCTATACGCATGGAACTAGCATGTAGCATGATTGGAATCTTTTAAATGGCCAAGCCCGTTTCTGTGGTCGGGTCCCATTGGTAGGTTGCAATTTGTTCAGATCACAGGGGATGTCTAGGGTCGTAGCTGCTTTAATAGGCATTCTGTCGAACGAGTTGAACCACTTCTCCGCCCAAGTCAATTTAGACGATCAACCCCTTACATCAATAGTATACATATGGGGCAATTCCTTCGACTCGCACGAATTTTAGGCGTTTGTCGTGATCATTTCTGTGGCCCTGAGAGGCATACCGCAGATACCTCCGTCAGGTTAGTGAGTTCAAGAAAAGTCAACTTATAGAATCAATATGTAGCATTCAGCTCGAGCATATAACTATGAAACACATGATCATAGCTGGTAGCCCTGCCAATGATTTCCGATGGAAAACCCCATATCATTCATGTCGCAAAGGTAGCTAACGCTGCAAACTAGTTAGAGAGAAACAAGGGGCAAGTCGATGCTATGAGGGACTCACGAGTTTCAGTTTGATAGGGCATTTGCTTCACCTTGGGCGGCCAAAACCTCTAAATGTCGGCCCATGGTTGTGAGTAGGTCCACAAGATTGTTCATGGACCGCTCGAGAGAGGAATTGAATATGAATGGACGATCTGTAGCAAGCTGACGACGGAGAGTTATTGCGTCCCATATGGCCACCAAGGCCTTCCAATTTGCAATGCGCAAGCCAATCAGGCTATCAGCACGCCAAGAGAGCATGCCTTGGCTGTGCTGGCCAGCGTGATTATGTCGAACTTCCATCCGAAGGGTGTGTTCAGACTGCTAACGTCCTCTCCAACTCGTGAGTACTCACGAACACGAATACATGGATACCGGTTGGAGGTGACTGGGTGCTCCCAAGCGCTCATTTGTGCTCGTGAGCGCTCGTTTGTGCGGCACTCGCGAGGACTCAGAAACGCTCACGAGCTCACCTCTCGTGAGCCTCGCGAGCCATAACCATGTGCTCATTACCGTACTCATAATATAAGAAAATGAGCAAATCACGCGCTTGTGAGCACCACCCCATTCCGCCGACAACTAGGATAATGGTTAGCCCTTACGGGCAGCTATCCGCTCTCTCCCACACCTAGCGGACCCGCGTCATCTCTTCCATGCCCTTCCCAGAACCGCCCGAGCCAACCCGGGTGAGTTACCGCATGCAGGTGGTCCCGTGGTGTAACCTGGGATGTCGTTATCCACTGTAACCCCTGGTATGAGCGCTCGGGAGCATGACTCACTCGGGCTAGTTCGGGCTAGTGGATAGCTGCCTGTAAGGGCTAATAGCCGTTCCATCCTATCCACAGCAATTTCGCGCACGCAAGATTTGACCAAGGCGGCCTAGTTGTATGCCGCTAGCATTTGGGGCATGTTCAGGTGCGCTGTACGCATACTTGGGTGTTTTCCCAAGCATTGGTTTGTACACAAAAAATGATGCCAAACGGGTTTAAAAATACCCGAGGATAGGATAGGATAATGGTTAGCCCTTACGGGCAGCTATCCAGCTCGGGCTCGCTATCCGGGGGGATATATAACCTCCGGGCAAATTTTGCAGTGGCCCACATCTCACCTACACACAATTTTCCTTCGAACGACGATGCACCCGATATTTACAAACTCTGACTTGTTGGATCGTGTTACACAAGGACTTAGCCCCAGACATTGTGTTAACCTCCTTCGTGTCTCTCAGCTATTCTTTGCTGTCGCCGCCCCATTAGTTTGGCGGAAGGTCGAGGGCGTTCATCATCTACTTGCTCTCCTTCCTCGTGCCGATATAAGATTTTCTCCGATATATCGTAAGCGAGTGGAGTACATGGTAATGGTAGCATTTGGTCCGTGTAGTGGCGTAATCATTGACTTGGAAAATAGGACCTTAGTGGTACAAGATCCCAAAACCTTGCGCGCTTCAGGCTTTATGCACCGTTCGTGAAGTCGTTGGAGGTTTACGGCCGAGATTCCCAAGAATATGAAGTGAAGGGTGGGGAGGTTCTAGTTCAGTATGCCGAGGACGGCACTCTACTTCCCAATCTCCTTCATCTCACGTTGACGGCACCCTTTCGCATCAAAGATCACCACCAAATGTTTTGGATACAGACTTTTCTTGCTCCATCTACCCTTGATGTTCGGGTTATCAGGACGCTACGCCGCCTCTCCCCAGTGCGCATACAGATCGCTCGGCGTATTTTAACCCGGATTTCCGAAATCGCTCCAAATATACAACGTCTCTCGCTTTTTACCGCAGCGGAGGGAATCGACAGTCCTGGAGATGCTGGTATGGCGAGCCTTTTGGAACTTCCATTGTCCGACTGTTTCAAGAATTTACCAGCGCTACAAGAGATCACTTCTACTGAAGCAATACTAGGTGCAAACGTGTTTCGGGCGGTCTCTGGCCTGGCTGAACTCAAGGTTCTTGACATCTGGGTGTTTGGTCAAATCGGTGCAATCTGGGAGGAACTGGATCTGAGCAGCCTTCCTTTAAACCCCTTCCCTGCCCTCGAACATTTCTCTATCCGTGGGACCGATTTCGAAAGGGACCGGTCCATATTCAGCACGCTCCCACTATTCAGTAATCTGTCCTCTCTTCAGCTTGGCTTCAATGTTCGGCCCACACCTCAGGAGGAAGGTGCCGCGCCTTGGGAGTACCAGCTTATCGAGCTCATTGCCCGAGAGTGCCCCCGACTCACCGCTCTAAATATTGTATTTGACGAAGACCTCGACCACCAGGACTCCGCCGACCTGCTAAAGCTGGCCCCGGATGGTGGTACCGCGCTATCTTCGATGTCCAAACTTCCCTTGAAGACTGTGCATCTTTCAAATGCAGTCTTAGGTCCTCTCGCCGGGCCCAATTCCGTTCGCGCAGATGCGTTACAACTCGCTTGGCCACTGGTTACCGAGTTAAGAATGCCACACCTACGAGCGGGGTTCGAAGAACTCTACAAGTTCTCCCAGCTACCCAATCTTCAAGAGCTTGCTTTGGGCCTGAACTTGAGGAGGAATCGTCTGAATGACGATTTCTTCGGGCGACCAATCGGCTCCTCATCGCTCCGTACACTGCGCGGATCCACCATAACGGACATTAATACCGCACCAGATATCTCTGCCAGGTACGTATATATGCCATAATTTCTGTGAGTATATTAACTCATAAGTCATGTCACGGCGTTATTACGGTAGGGCTCTCCGCCATTGCTGGCCGAACCTCGAAGAAGTAGTATTCTACATTGGTCCTAACGATCCGCTTGACCAGGACGATTACGACGAGCCCATGTCCGATATTCGCGAAATAAACCAGGAGCTGCAAAGGCTTCGAGCGTTCCACGGTAATTTAGCCTAAGTTCAAGCTGAATATCCCAGATATGGCTGGTGTAATGTAAGCAATAAGCATGTACAAGTTTTGTCTTTTCCAAATCCGGAACCGATGCCAAGTTTTGCAAGGTGGTTTGATCCACAATCTACATTTCGTTACACGGACCAAGCGCGTGAGGTCTGTCGATCCCAATCATTTGTTGACGCTGGTGCGCTGGTGCACGCTCGCTTGCCTCCGCCTTGAGAGACCATCGTACTGCGCACATCGGGACCTAGGGGCATGAAGCTAGAGGTTTTTTTCGGTCGTGGACCAATACGGCCCGCAGTTCGAGAATACGAGCAAGCCACAAAATCTTAGCGGAGGGCATTGTGCGCAGTGCAGGGTTGCCAACTTGTATCACAAGAACGAGTGCGGTTGTGTCGAGACGATGGTGGTCGGTGGCATCTCTTGTTTGGAGGTGGGGACTGTCAAGGACCAAGCCTCCCGTGGTTCGGCGCTTGCGACCCAACGCCACCACATTTTGACCTTCTGACTCGATTTGCTTCTTGACACGACCTACCACTGCTGGAGGCCGCGCAGACTCGAGGGTAAAGCCTCGGATTTGTTATTCTTTATCTCTCGATTAGGTCTATTTTATGAGCTTGTTACATTGGCAATCACACCTGGGTTTTTCGGAACACGCACCAGGCTCCAGCAGGCCCTAAATTTCTCGGGGGCCTTAATGACAACCATACCGGCCCCCGACGCCTATGCGGCTCGCTTCTATTCTTGATCCTCGGACCTGAACACGAAGACCTCTGGTTGTTTCGATTCTTTGCCGCCGGTGTTACCGTCACCAACCGGGAAACCGGCCGGATTTTATCTATCGGCTATATCTTGCTATGTCGAGCTTAAGATGTAGTTCTTTTTTTGTCAGGACATTGAGAAACATTAGGTTGTATAATTTGTAAAATCTTATAGCCCCAAACCTAGTAGTTTCAAAGATATGTGGATGTCAAAAATATGGGGGATTTTGGGGAAATACCGGGAAGCCGGCCACGTGATTTCTCCCGCGAGATAGAGCTGAGCACTGCACTAAAAAGCAACCGGCTGGTTAAATAGTGAGCGAAGCTCATATATACGTCACTCAAGGAGGGCAGAAGAATATATTTGGGATGTATGTATAACTACATAGGGGCATATAGGGACAAAAACACCAGGTAGACCCCAGCAATAACCCAAGAGGTATCAGCCCAACCAAGTGGCACAAAAAGGGTTCCAAGCTCCTCTAGGCACCTCCTTGAGCTCTTTGGACACCTGGTGTGGTGTTGAAGGTGCCTGAGATGTGTGAGCTGACGGTTCAGGGTGGCAGTGCTGGCAGCCATCCACCATATCTAAGTGACTTTTGGCATAATCAAGGTCGGATTTGACACCTGAAGTCAAACCCATGTATGGCACTTCATCCAGTAACAGATCTGCCACTTTTTGTGGGTTTTGGGGCATCTCAGTAGCACACACCAAGATAGAGTTCAGGATTCTGAAATTTCTCAGTCGGATTTTGGTTCCGGCCTCACTCGAACCACCATAGCTTCTTCCCGATACCAGGAATCTCTAGTCTACCGGCACTAATATACAACTCACTGCCAACCCTATACATATGCACAATTTGAACTAACTCTTTATTTGTGGATCTTGGGAAATGGCCGCTGGCCGGTTTCCGGGTCCCGGCCGGCTTCCCGGTTGGTGACGGTATCGCAGGCGAATGAAAACTTTCTATAATCTTCTCAATACGGCACTTGTGACCTCAGGGAAGCAACCTGGGCCAGTTCGATGCTGATGCCGAGTCTCGAACGCTCCGGCAGCGCCAGGAACAAGGCCGCGGGATACACAACGTCTTATCAAACCGTGCCGTGGCCGAATGGCGAAATTTGGTGTCCGCCGAGTAAGTCCGTCTTGGATCAAAGCATACCTGTCCTCGCCAAGCTCTCCAAGCCGTAAGTGGCGAAATATTCTTAGCAAACTGCTGATCACGTGGTTGAATTCTCGTGTAGTTATCGCTTGCACCATCCTGCATCGAATTGCACCATGACTGCTCTGATAGAATGTGATTAGAGGCGGACTAAAGGTCAAACCATAGATTTGTATATTCGAAGCCGTTTATTGCTGCCGCTACGCTAATGTGGGCTTTGAGCACACCATCGCATGCTGGCCGGGCTGGGAATGTCGTCAATTAGCCGAAGCTCTCCTGGCCCCTAGGTTGAGGGGGAGCATGTTGGCGCATGTCCTTAAATAGTCTGCAAACTTCGGCGATCCTTCCTCGTCCTCCCTGTCGACGCTTACACCTGTTCCTGACCTAATTCAAGCTCTGACCATGACGCGGCGACAAGCTACTACAGCATCCGCATCGAGTGCCAGTCTGGAGGGCAAGAGTGATGGCCCACTCGACAACAAGGATAATCTTGCGTTCGAGGCGGATGGTGAAGTACCAGGTCAAACCAGCAGCACTTTCGATGGCGACCACATATTCGAAAACCAGACGTTGGGAAAATATTTCGTGCCGATCCCGGAATACGAGGGTATGCACCGGTGAGTCCTTTCTACGCGTGTGAAAGCCGCGAGTCCATAAATTAGAAATCTTTGGCATAGCTTTGACCCGAAGGCGACATGGACGGAAGCCGAGGAGCGGGCTATAGTGCGAAAGATTGACCTAAGGATCATGATATGGTGCTGTGTCATGTTCTTTGCGCTCCAGCTGGATCGAGGTACTGTATTCCATCGTCGCACTACCCCGCTCTCCCGTACGATAGTCTGATGATCGGCTCCGTAGGGAATATTTCCGCTGCCCTGTCAGACAACCTCCTCAAGGACTTGAAGCTGAACACGAACGACTACAACAACGGACAAATGGTTTGTCTACAGCTTTATTAGATATTAGGGGGTGCTCACATATGGCGTAGATCTTCTATTTATCCTTTATGTGCGCTGAGCTCCCTTCTCAACTGGTCTCAAAACGTCTCGGACCAGATGTTTGGCTTCCAATCCAGCTGTATGCCGGTTCGGCTGAGCTTATCGACCCCACTCGCTAACTACTGGTATTCGTAGCGTCCTGTGGTCAATCGTTGCCATGTCTCAGTGCAGGCTTAACAGTCGGGCGAGCTTTTTTGCGACACGCTGCCTGCTTGGACTCCTCGAAGGGGGCTTCATCCCTGGTTCGTTCATCGCTACCTTCGTGGGCCTTTAAATGATGTTAATTACGCGATTCCCTCCACAGATATGATTCTTTTCTTGTCGTACTTCTACAAAGGCGGCGAACTTCCCGTTCGACTTTCATTCTTCTGGGTGTCCCTTACTCTGACGAATATCAGCGGTGCATTACTTGGGTATGGTATCCTTCGAATGCGGTATGCCCGTTTCTTCCATTTTCTCTGGAGCCTTTGGCCTAATAGCCTTGTGTCTAGGGGAATACATGGATGGGAAGGCTGGCGGTATCTCTTTTTGATCGAAGGTTCAATGACCGCGGCGATCGGCATTTTCTCGTTCTTCTGGCTCCCACCGAGCCCCACCCAAACAAAAGGCATTCTGCGAGGGAAAAACGGCTGGTTTAGCGAACGTGAAGAAGTAATCATAGTTAATCGTATCTTGAGGTATGGATCGTCCTCCGTAATTTCCGCCCGACTTTAATTATTGCGGTTTTTAGAGATGACCCCTCGAAAGGCGACATGCATAACAGACAGGCACTTCGTCTCTCGGACTTTTGGGCGTCTATCACCGATTACGATAACTGGGGGTTGTATCTTATCGGGCTTTGCGCATACATTCCCCCGTGGGTCCTGCTATTATTTATGATTTTATAGTGGATTGTCTCACCCCAATTTCAGGGCGCCGCCGACCGCATATCTAACATTGACGCTGAGGAGTCTCGGATTCGATACCCTCAACACCAATCTACTCACGATCCCCTCGAGCGTATTGTTCATTACCAATAACTTGCTTCTTGCACAGGTGTGTTATTCTTTGCTCGATTAATCCCGGCTAATATTGGCTTCTCACCTCACCCAGCTTAGTCGTATCACCGGTGAACGCTCAATCGTCTCCAGCCTTGGCAGTGTCTGGATGCTTCCTCTGCTCATCGCGCTTGCTGTGCTCCCCGACGACACCAATGCGTGGATTCGGTTCGCGCTTGTGACCCTCCTGCTGGGGTACCCTTATGCGCACCCGATTCTAGTCGGATGGAATAGCCAGAATTCTAATACTGTGCGAACTCGGACTGTGAGTGCCAACCTGATTATCCATTCCTGTCAAAACTTAGCTGCACACTCGGAATAGGTTTCTGCTGCCCTTTACAATATCTGTGTACAAGCCGGTAATATCATCTCAACACACATATATAACGACGCAGACAAGCCCTTTTACCAGTTAGTCTATCTTGCTCCCAGACCCGCACTGAGCGGTTACTTAACTGTTTAAATGATTTTAGCAAAGGCAACAGAGTCTTAATTGGCATCACCGTTTGGAACATCGTTCTCTTCTTCCTCGTCAAGCTCTACTATATCCAACGCAACAAGTGGAAAGCCACCCGCTGGAACGCGCTGACCACGGAAGAAAAGGCTCACTACCTCGAAACCACTACAGATAAAGGGAACAAGCGGCTAGGTGTGTGGTTTAGTTGAGCGACCCCCCAGTCACGTGTTAACCCCTCTTCGGGCTCTAGATTTCGTGTTTGTTCATTAAATTAAGTTATCTGGGGACATGCAAGAAAAGTCTACGATATAGCTGAAGTGTATTATACGCAACCCGGGCGCCAATATTCACAATACATTGTCCAATCCTCGTGCCATTTCGTTAGAACCATGACCATCCAACTATGAATCAAGCGTAAATCGGATAAATACCACAAGAGCAATCCAGTAACCCTCCCACGGGACCCCCGCGTGACCTGCACCCATAAACCTAGCCCGAGCAAACATGTTCTACATATTCATCACTCCACTCCAACTCCAAGGCTGCATCCGCAGACGAGGCCTCCTCCACATCACAAAGATCGTACCCAGCCCATCTCGTAATCCTCACAGTGTACCCCGAAACGGCTTTCAAGACCTCCCCAGCACGTACTACGGGCGGTAAGATATGAAAGACTTCGAGCCTTCGACACGCGTGTGCGACCATCCACCCGGCGACAGTTTGGACCCCATCTGTTTCCTCGACGTGAACTGGCATTAATGTGTATACTTGCTGAGGCGGTTGGACTCGCCGGATTTCGTGTCGCCTGCGGGTGCTAGGAGCAATTTGAGGGTTTGGATCAACTTGGGGTGGAGGGAGAGGATCGGAATGGTCGAGAACATTATTGAGGTCCGGGACGCGGACCGCTACCGTGATGAGGCGATGGAAAAGCCCTAAGGCGTGCGCGAGGTCCTCCTGTGGACCGAAAAAGGAAATATTAGAAAATGCCAAGGGTATAAAGAAAGGGACCAACATATGAATGTGCCAAAAGTTTCGGCCACCTAAATCGTAACGACTCGAGACCCGGACAGGCGTTGACAGTTGCCTTGAGCAGTTCCTCGTCCATGTCCAACGGAACTGCATCCAAGTGCAGCGTTCGCATCCCCCGATGCACCGCCAGTCCCTTCATCATCCTCAATCCAGCAGGCTTCGAAACACCATGGTGCCCAAAACCCAACCAGCTTCCCCCAATTACTCGAACATCCCTGAGCGATCGTCGAAGAGAGTGTTCGTCGACGATCTCTAATACGTTGGAAAATGTCCCCGAGAATAAACGCAAGGAGGCGAGGGAATGTCGTGGTACGCCCAGTACGGCCAGGCCAACAGATTGAGTACCTCTTATATCGAGGCGTAACGCGCGAATGCCGGTGTGCCGCGTGAGAAACCCAGCGAGAATGGGTTCAGGGACATGGAATCCCGAAAGGGAAACGCGAGTAAGACGGGCCCAACGATATGGCGAGCCCAGGAGGGTATCAGCGATTGAACCATAGGCAGGAACTCGAACGTCGAGAGAGACAAGATCGGGAGAGGCCCCGACAATGGAGGTGATAATTTGGATAATAACACGTGCGGCTGAAGCACATGTTCAGTACCGGAATGACGACTCTGGAAATAGGCACATACTGTCGTCGTGGATAGAATTTAGTACCCGGAAAGAGAGGTCATGTAAATGCTGAAAACCCGATATCTGCAGGTGTGAGTTAGACGCTGAGAATCACATCCAAAAAGTATCATACCTGAATGTGGCTGTCCGTGTTGGCAAAGTTGACGCCGATTTTCGCACCGAGTCGCAAAGATCGGAGCTCTTGGCAATCTCTTACAGCATCCAAGATTAGGTTTGTCGATTCAACATCCATCCCCGATATAACGTCCCAATGGAACGCATGCAAGTGAGGCATGTTGTCCACCATAACGGGGAGACAGGTCACAAGAGGACGATGTCGCTTGTGGATTTCCGACACGTGAAGCGTGCGCACATGTTGTCCCAGCTCAGGGTCCCGGGCTAACCGCAGACAATAAGCGGGAATAGCAGGTTGTGCGTCTGCGCTAATCAAAAACGCGCCAGACGCGTCGGTTGGAAGTACAGACGCGCGAACCTTGACGTTCTCATAGAGTATCGGGGTCACAAATTCGTTGACTTTCCGACTCACGAGTGCAAGGTTAACCAGGTCGCGTCGAGAGAGCCCGGTAGAACCCAAAATTCGGAGAATGAGTTCTGTCGGCAAGTACACAAAGTACGCCGGAGGGGACATAGGTGGTGCTTCTATCTGTTTGGGGTCTCCTTGAGAGCTACTCGAAGAGGCTAGATCCACGATAGTCGGAGGAGGCGGAAGTACCAGATCCAAGTTAAGGCCTAGGTCAAGTGCTTTAGGTCGCCTCTGAGCAAGAGCCCCATGTGTGCGCTTTTTTCGAGACCGATGCATGTTGACAAGCGAGGCGAGTGTCTACAGCTTACTTTCTCAGGGAAGAGTCCAATTCAAGGAAATCAACCTCCTGATTTGCAAACATTCGATCACGTGCTACAAACAACTGCATACACACACAAAGATCAAAACAAACTCCCCAAAACGGGACATCCAGTAGTTACTCCAATTGAAACATCAGTGATTCCGCAAGCTTGCCACCATACGGGCTATATTACACGTGTACCAGACCGCAATTTCACTACTACGGGAGAATAGAGCAGGCGGAAAAGTTTCAACTATTCATTCAGATATTACACCCGTTTTCACCCTCGGCGCTTCATTCCCGCGCTTTGGTGAGAAAGAGGCGTGGCTATTAGTCCGGAGGCGGGGGAAGTAGGACTTGCACGTCCGTCCCCTCAGGGGCCGGGCTGGTTTCTTTGGATGAGCACACGAAATAACCGGAGTGTCCATAACTCACATCACACCAGGCACTCCTCTGAGGCTCTTTTCAAGCCGGTCCATAATTGAGTAGCTGGGTCCGTACAGCTTGGTACAAGTGCGAATGACTTTCGCTGAATAACGCCAATGGATTACTTCTTGACGTTAACTTTACGAGGCACGAGACTCACAAGCGATGGAGGGTCAAGCAGAAAGCAGTTACTCGCCGCACTCGCTGGTAGGTATGGTTATATGCACCGCTCAAATCAAACTTTGCGTCTTCCATCGCATCAAATATGTCAGTTGACTTCAGTGTGCCCGGGCATAACCCTTATTACAGGAATCGCAAGAACGGTCAGAGCCTGAAACACTCGATGCCGCCCACAAAGTGCCAACAGAACACATACTTCTCTGATACACGCTCAGGCGGCATGTGTGACAATCGATACGGACATGGGCGCTTGAACGGGCGATAAGCCTTGAGGTTTATGTCTTGACAGGTATCGGTTATACATACCTCTTTTGGTAATGATCAAAAAGAAAGAAAGGTCCAAATCTAGTGGTGTGATAGAGCCGTGCATACGCAACTGGCGGTTCGGCTGGAGTAACGGCGGATTATCTCAACGCGTGTCCCCAGCACACGGTAGCAAGCCGCATATCGGCCCTCTGGCGTAGCGCCCGGGGACCCTTACACTCATTTAGCTGTGGTTTGTCGTACCCGTACACATGTCCCCGTTCTACGGCGGCGTCTGGTGAGCCGACGGCTGGTTGCTGGGTACCGTGTCGTACTAGAAAGTGGCGGTGGCTGAGGATGGGTGTACACGAGCGCAATAGGAGTTTAAGGGGTATGATTGCTCTGTGAGAGAGTCAGAATACAAATAATGACAGTGTCACAGGGGGCATTAAATAGATTTTTTTGTTTCTTTTTCTCGTGTTTTTGGGTTTTCGTTTTTCGGGCTCTCCCTCCCCAGTCAAGCCGAGCCACTAGGACGCCACCACCGGATCCGCGCCGTGTTCACTCGCACCCTCAACGGGCGCGGGCGCGGGTCCCACGGCACCTTCCTGCGAAGCCGGTGGTTGTGGGGGCGCGTCCGCAGCAGGGACCCTATTCCGGGGACAAGAATCAGCAGGCTGCTGGGACTGAGGTGTGTCCTCTCAGACTTACTGTAACTGAGTACAACCGTCGCTTTGTGCGATTGCGTGGGAGATGGGAGCCATAACTAAGAAATTGAGACTATAGTTGGAGGTAAACAGTCGAAATCAGTTCAAAAGTACGCAAACTCACTCGAAGGACAGAGGGGCAACACGTTAAGATTCAGATGGTTGGAGCAGGCCTCCTGAGATGGTTCATTATATGCATAATCGTAGACCACCAAAAGTGATTTCAACATGCCCCGGAGGGAGCGCCCGTGGATCATTTTCATGCACTAGCCATGAGGAGTTGTGTACAATGCACAAGTGTCGGGCGGATCCCAAAGTACCGACATGGCTTGATCAAATTGTGAAGTGGGCACGGCATACTCGCCCATCAGCTATATGCGGGATTCATTCCATAGGGCCATGCTTAACAAACTTGGATGTACAGTACATTAGTAGACTTGTGAAGGGCGAGATACCTAACCTCGTGCCAGGTCTACCATTTTCGACGAGCGACCGTCGCAGATAATCTTGTCTCTAATTCCGCCGGTTCGATCTGGCACGGCCCCGGGATAAGACCGGAATTGTCGCACATAATGGAAAGAGGTGTTCAACCCCAACCGGTTTGCGGATCACCTGATTGGTACGGACTTGACAAACTTGGCGGAGCCCCTATTCGAAATGACCAAACCATGCCTTAGACTCATTCAAGCACTTGCTTAGGTCACACAGCCCATCGAATCGCCTTTTATTGATCTGATAAATATATTATATACTAAGCATTATTTGGCTATATCGATTGGGGGAGTACTGGGGTAACCTGTTAAGGTTCTGCGCGAAGAGCGCATCTGTATGCAAGCAATGAAATGTATCGTGACCTAATAATAATACGGAGTCAAGTCAGGCCGATCGTGGATTCCCAGCTAGATCAAAAGGCGCATACACCCAGGAACTGTTGTAAGTGTGAGCGTTATGCGCGGAGGCGTCACGACTGGAGCAGAACTCACTCTGGGTGCATTCCCACCAGCTCTGGGAGCGCCGACTTAGCCTGCTCCGGTAGTCCGGGCCAACAGGCGTTAGTTGTGCGATCGTGGTGAAGGAAAAGAAAAGGCAGCAAATACTCTAT
>WSTG01000648.1:0-15201 GCA_019616325.1 Ceratobasidium sp. 394
CGAGATTCATGTCTGGTGACCGGTGCCAGGCGTATCCCTACAACATTTCTACGGTTACCCAGAACGGGCCTGGCATCAATTTTGTTTCCCGCAACAAGCACACGCATGGGAGCCATTGGGATGCAAGTAAAGTCAAATGGGACGATGTGGGATCTAGAATCGCTTGTGCGATTCTGAACAGCCTGGGCTTCCCAGGTGCAACGACTGAGGAAGTGGGTGCGTTCAACGGCAACTTCAAATGTGGGCGATGCGAGATACGACCGTACACCTTTGAAGGAATAGTACGTTGTGGTATATTAGATACCAGTTCATGCTAAGGTGTGTTTTTTCATTAGGTAGCCCATTATCGCTCCGAGCAGACCTTGTATGAAATGGTTCAAGAAGCGAAGCACAACAACAAGCACTTGTCTTCGATCACATACAACCATATTCATGATATCAACTCGGGCGGCCCACCACTCGTGATTCTAATAACGCCTCAAGCATCCGCCGAATATAGGGCCCAACGCATTGGATACCAGACGAGCCGGAGGGTTTGTGAGCTGTGTGAGCCATTCGGCGAATACTTTCAAGAACAATATGCGGTGATAGAAGGAGTCGAGCTACCGCTCTCACAACACCAGCGGGACGTGTACGTTTTTCTCGCTTTGGTGGGACGGATATCTCAATTCACGTTACGGTTTGATAGACACAATAAATTGCGGATCAAACGATCAAACGACTTATTTGGATGGATGTGATAGCACCATGTTCGGCCGTGATGTGTCCTTGTCATACTTTATGTCCTTATCAGCCACAATCTGTTTATAAATCGAATTCCAAGTAAATTCTTTCTTATACGTTTGCCTGGAGCTACATACGTGACAAAATGGCTGATTTGGGGTGCTTATCGCGGGTCACCAATAAGAGACACCAGGTCACGTGCGTATCCGGAAAGAGAAACCAGGTCACGTGCTGTCCCGGGCGAATTCCTCGCGTCGCCGACCACAACGACGTAGGCATTTAGCTAGCTGTGAGACTTCTGTCTCGGCTTATGTCCTCTTCATACGTGATACGAAAGGATCTGATATCTCGAAAGACCCATTTCTTGAGCGATTGCTGCGTGACTGGATTTTAGGGCTTGAATTTCCGACAGAGCATAAAGAATGGTAACTGTACACGGTGGTATGTTTTATTGCTCATTCGTTCATCGAACATTTTCGAGTCTGACAATCTACGAAAAGGCCAGAGTGGGGCTTGGGGACGAAACAAATCACGACTGGGCGATAATCAGGCGCGAGGTACCCCTGTTGGTCAAGAAACCCCAAAGGGTCAAAGGTATTCGAAGAACGTAGCTGATGGAGAACCCGAAACGACTGAAAACGGGCAGTTTTTGGACTTGCCGCTTGAGATATTCAACCGGGCATGTGCCCATCCCAATTATGTCCTTTTTCCCAACACGCTCAAACCTTGTTAGATCATAAGCTATCTATTACCTGCCGACGTTCTGTCCCTCGCTCGTTCTAACAAATCGATTCGGAATATTCTTATGTGTCGTGCTTCTCGCCCCCTCTGGCAAGCCGCGTTCCACAACGTTCCTCACATGCCACCTTGCCCGCAGAGCCTATGTGAGCCACAATACGCCTCGTTGGTATTCTCGGAAACCTGCTCGGTACGTGAGATCTATTTTAGGTAATGGCCAATTAACCCACTAGCCGGAGTAGAGGTGCGGAGCTAAGGTACTTGACGACCTGGACCCGTACTTGCGCGTGCGACTTTGTAAGCCGTGCTGGAGTCACGAGTAAGCCCTTGTTCGACCACCATGAACATACAAGCTTACTTGATCCCCTCTTCAGGACTTATGAACTCGATCCCGGTATCCAATCCAATTTCATGAAGCTTGTCCCCATGAGTTACGGTATGTAGGTATCCGATTATAACTCGCCGCAACTTAGCCTCTCCATTGATAGCTCGTGGGTACACATACACGTTGCTCCCTGTTTTCGATTACGTAAATTACTACATGACACTCTTGTCGGGAGACAGGAAAGCGTATGAGAGATGGCGGGTTGGGCGAGCGGGCGAAATGCGAGAATGGCGCAAGGTGTGCATCACCCGCAAGTGTTCGAAGCGAGATCTGACAGTTGTGGTCGAAAAGCATGCATTTCAGCTAAGACGCTACCTGTGGGAGCTAGAATTGGAAAAAGAGCAAAAGCTCAAGAGCCAGCAAGAGCAGCGTCAGGCTCAGTAAGTGTCTTGACCTATTCAACATGCTTGGGCCGTTCAGCGACGACAAGCAGGATCGAGCATCGCCTTATTTCTATTGGCTGGACAAAATCGGAAATCTCGTTCCACCCCCACACTTCTCGCGAATGGCAAGAACTTGTGCAACGACCTGAACCGATAACCGACCAGAGTAAGTGAATCGTGTACAATGCATCAACTACTGAGTTGACCATGTTCACAGATTGGGAGGAACTTTACCCATTACTTAACTCGCTTCTGTGGTCGAATCGTGCCTATGATCGAGCCATATTAGAGCGAACAAGACGTGTCGTGACCAAGCCGTCGAGCTCATACCCCCTACGCATAGCTCTCTTCTCGTGCTTTGTTATCATTGTATTTCTGTTATCCGCTCGCTTCGGCTTGCTTGTTCTAGCCTAGTGATCACGGTCTTATTGATGTAGGCTTTTAATTACTCATTGTATTAGCTAGTACTGCAATATAAAAGCAAGGTCTGGAACTCGGAGCAATCCAAGCCGAAATGCCTTCGCATGCCCCTAATCAAGGTCGTTGATCTTTGCGATCCCCAAGTCGTCCCCTGGGAGCAAGACACCGTGTGGTCAGTGCGAGTGAGTGTGAGAGTATATCGAGTCATCTCGGACTAAGCGATTTGTCTTAGCAGATCGAAATGGAATGATCCAGGCCTACTGAAAAGCTCAATCTCGCAGCAGTCACAACTGACAAGTACTTGTAGATCACCCCAGGGTCGGTGATTCCGTCCACGCAAGGTTACTAAAAGGGTAAGACAATTACCTCAAAAATACATCTCAGCTACAAACGTCAGTATTCCTCTCCGTTCTGAGATAAGAGGACTCACTCATCAATAATCTCAACTATAGCAAGTGGTTCGGCCATAAACGAAATATTTACTCTCCAATAGTAGAAGCTTCGGTCGTTTGTGTCGCGGCCAGGTTGTATGCCACGTTACGCCGGTAATTCGCGAAAAGTTCAGAGGCGATGACAATATCCTCGTTCGCGGTATTTATCTCCTAATCGGAGCGGAGAAGATAATTCAAAACTTGACCGGAGACCACTGACTGATCATCACTCTCACCGCAACTGCCTTGTTCATCTCTATAATCGCCTCATGCAGCTTATCCTGTTCGTACAGCTCAGAATTTTTGTCTTAACCAAGCAAAATTTACGAACCGCATTTTTTATAATTCGGGCGAGAAGTATCGCTTGTCTCTCTTCGTGTGGGTTCTCCATTACTCTTGTGTGGTGGTGGCAAGAAACAAGGAGCGCGCCGTGAGGTCACGTGCTTGATTCCCTCAAGGGTCCCATCCGGTCGAACCGATCCACCACCACACCTCCACAGTCTACGCTTAAGAGATGGCTTCCACATCCTCTGAAGTGGCGAAGGAGATTAAAACTAATCCTAGGGGTATTCCACAAGCACCATTCGTAGTAAGCCGAATTCCTTCGCATCTCCATTACATCACTCATAACCCAAGATATTTATCGCCTTTTCGTACCTTCGGACAACTAACTTGGTATGACCCTACTCGAAATAAAAACTTAGTCCGATATAGAACAACACATCGGCGGTCCGGACGCGGAATGCGAGAGCGCGTTGAGGCAGTTCCAGGAGGCACTTGCGTAAGTTCGCTTTCTCATTAGCCTGATCCGGGACAACTGAGCCTTTGTTGGACATCTTCTGACTTGATCCTATACCATTTGTTGCATTAGAAAGTATCGATACATGGAGCTTAACCTGAAGCAACGAAAGACGTCGTTAGAGGAGAAAATACCGGACATCAAAAAGTCGTTGGGCGTTGTAGAGTTTATGATCGTTCGCGTGAGTTTCATGCTTTTGTGTCCCATTTTCGCAAATCTCGACTGATTTCCTTTCTCACCTGGGCTGTTCGATTAGAGATCTCCATCGAAGAAAACTGAGGATGAAGACGATTTGGGTCAGGACGAGGACGAAAGCAGCAAGAAGCTTACTACGACATTCGAGTTGAACGATACGCTTTACGCCCAGGCAGAGCTAGAGGATACGAATACGGTCTACCTATGGCTAGGAGTGAGCCTCGTCTTCCTCGCCCCACCGTCCTGGACTCACAAGTCACACACGATCTAGGCCAACGTCATGTTATCTTACACCCTGGATCAAGCTCAGGAGTTGCTCGTAGGAAAACTCGCGTCCGCCCAACAAAATTTTGCGAATGTCGTAGAGGATCTCGAGTTTTTGCGCGAGCAAATAACAGTGATGGAGGTTAACACCGCGAGGGTGAGTCTGATCGAAAGCTTTCTGGACGTTTATTGATTTGAATTCAGGTATACAATTGGGATGTAAGGAGAAGGCGACTTAAGCGGGAGGCGGAAGCAGCTGGAAAGGCGGTCGAGGCATGATGAAGATGCCGCGTTGGACCAAAATATTGCAAGAATAAATCTTATTTTACATGAACAAGTTCATGGCGGGGCGAGGTGATCGAAAGGTATCTGGCTCTACAAAATGACTGCACATCAAAATTTGGTCGGTACTAGAGCCGCTAAGACATAACGTACCAAACATCCTTCACTTGTGCTTCGGCTTCCCATCTTTCATTTTCTCCAAATTAGTCGACGACCCCTTGGCCGCTTCCATTAGCCCTTCCAGCTCCCCTTCTTCAAACTGAGACTCGTCGTCGAATCGCCTCTTGTACCGTCCCAATCGTCCGCTCAAATCTTCCTCCTCTCCAGCCCGAGCTTCCAACCCAGGCTGCCAAACGGGATTGTTCGTGATATCTCGAGTTAATCGCACGATAGAGCGTGGCGCTGTCGTCCGATGGGTGAATGATGACCCATCTGAGAGGAATACTGTTTGCGGGTAGGTTGGTACGACGGGGTTGGGGAGCTTGGGCGTTGTCGGGATGAGGTGCGTACGTCCATACGGTAATCCCGACACAGAATGTCTTGCCCGCGCCAGACCAGCGGCTTTGAAGACGCTGGAGGTGTGGCGGAGGAAGTTCATTATTTTGAGTGGTCGTCGAGTTCTGGAATGAGAGGTGGCTGTGCTGGCTCACGTAATCTCAGGTCACCACACTCGCACCCTTGCTCGCCGTGACTACCTCGCTCTCCTCATCAACAGGTTTCAACTCAAAGATAGTTTCCCCCAATTTGGTGAAAATCAAGCCTTGTCACTATGTTTACTGCGAATTTTATCCTATTGTCGGTTCCAGAGACGTTGAACTCGGCCAGCGTGCTTATCGCATTCTTCAACCCCTCCAGTAGGGGCTAGTTATGTTACTTCAGCCCGGTTTTCCCTTGAAAGAGCTCGTGGCCGATCTCCAGGAATTTCCCATAGTTTTTTAATCTAGACACTTAGACACTTGCCTCGAGTCTCGTCTACCTGAGACCACACAATCTTTACTGGGTGCAACCATACGAATTCGGTCTCATGATTGGTGCCTGGGCCGAATCTCATGGTATCCGTTCCAGGAGTCTTATACAGCATTCATTTGACCACAAACTCTCATACCCTTGCTCACTGAATCAGCTTGAGCTTTCCGTACATGCCTCTCCCCCCTCGATTAGGGGATGGCTACCTTCCTGGCTTCCTTCCACGACTCCCGGGAGCAAATATCTTCCCACCAACGTTTGACATTGGGAGTCGACCTAAGGATACTCGGGTCGTATTGGTCCACGTAACACCCCTCGGCCAGGTGGAAAAGATCTGCGAGGGTAATACGCTGATGACGGGTCTATGAATGCTAGTCGATCATGAGCCAGAAGACGCGAAACATACATCACCAGCAAGATACTTTTGCTTTGACAAGATCCGCTCGTAGCCTTCGAGCTTGGACTTGAGCAACGTTTCAGCCGAGGTAGCGGCTGCCTCGTCTACCGGTACACCAATCAGCCTATAGACTAGGTCACCAAAGTCATATACGTGAGGAATAGACTGAATTACTTGTTGATAAACCTCTGTTCGACTATTTGGAGTGCCGGAGGGTCAAAGGCAGAGTATTCGACACTCGCAGCTTGTTCAAACTGCCCATACGCCTTCAGATCGCTTACGCTTGGCATCAAACCACTGTCCTTTCCGTATTTCGCGATTAGATAGCGCGAAATAGAGCGAGACTCGTAGATCTTGGTACCATCCTCGTCCTAGAAACGTGAAAAACCAATGAGCCTCTACCTACGAACCCGATGCCGGCTCCGGCTATTACCTCAAGAACAGGTATCATCCCGAATGGATGCAGTTTCTCCATGTATTCGGGTTGCTTGTGCTCGCCTTTCATTAGATCAATCGTCACGAGCTCATAGTTGACGCCAATCTCCTTGCACACGAGAACGACGCGGCTCGTGCAGGTAGACCCTTTCATCTATGACAAAAGACCATGATCAATATAATGATATTATCCGGTAAGAAGGGGGCGAACTCCATAGAGCTTAACGGTGACCATGTTGGCTATCTCGGGGTATCGTGGATGGGGGGAACTCGTCGCTGAGGGCACTGGTCCCGAAAGCCATATTTATACATTGATATTATATATATTACGTCGCCAAATCCGGCCCCTGAAGCACCAATATGGGTAGGCACAAACGTTTATGACTCGAAGCCACCAGGTCCGGGTTCACCTGACTACATGCCCGGTCGATCTGCGGGCTTCACGAGATATCACGTGTGATGATCGACCAGGGATACCTGTGCATGTCGGGTCGCAGCATTGATTTCAGAGCCGCCGAGCTCGGCTCAATCATTGGGTGTCTTCCCGTAAGCGATCTGGCCGTGCTGGGCAGCGCTAAATCGGGCCGATCGGCTCGGGCGGAGACGGCCCGTATTGCAAATAATGGTCTAGCGCATGGAGCGCTAAATCCGTTCTCCCGTAAGGCTGTACGAACAGACCGGGCGTGTATGTCTAAATGATAGAAATTGATTTGAAAAAGCACAGCGTGTGATAAATGTGCACCGACGTTGTGTTAACTAGACCTAGAGTTGTGAGTTAACAAGCACGGAGATGGGAGGGCTGCATGAGCCCCTCCCTGCCAATCAACTGAGTGATTCTATGCGAAATTATCAACAAATACTTGTCCAACTTTCTCTTATGGAGCTTGCAGAGGCCTCGGGGCTCCAAGAAATGTTTGCTCGGAACGGGATCTCAGTTTTAGTAATACTATTGACACTCTCGGTCTACAAATCCATACTTTTACGAGGGCTTAAACCCAGGCGTGCTGGCTATCTCCGTCGGCGGGACCTTTTGCCCCTACCCCGAATTGAATCCCCCTGGCAGGCACTCTACCGAAGCCAAGAGGACCGTGCATTTATCACAACGATGAGCATCGATGTCCGCACCTTCAATTATATCTTGCGTGCCGGGTTTCGGACAGCCTGGGACACACGGCCAGTCAAACGTGATGACGTTAATCCACAAGGCGCCACACGCATGGGACGTCGCTCTCTAGATGCACCTGGTGCCCTTGGCTTGATGCTGCACTACCTATGTAGCACATCCAAGTTTACTGCACTCGAGCAAATCTTTGCAATCGTTCCTGCAGTGCTCTCCCGGTATATTAATTTTGGTCTTCCGATCCTCCTCGAGTCTCTGAAGAGGATCCCCGAGGGCGTCCTCAAATGGCTGATCCCTGAACAGATGGCCGAATACTCGGGGCTAGTCAACACACGCCATCCCGAGATTGACGGAGCATTCGGATTTGTCGATGGGCTGAGCCTTCCTGTGGCAACGAGTGGAGATCCGGCAGTCGAGAATGCAAATTACAATGGCTGGCTTCATACACACAAGGTTAGTAACATACTTGTATTCGCCCCAGATGGTGAGCAACATATCACACGGTTTGAGTGCGTTTGAGTGCTTATATGCGCCCAGGAACCATTATTTATGCTACAATAAACTCACCAGGGAGTTGGCATGATGCCAATGTCGCCCAGGACGTTTATTGGCAGCTTTTCAACAGGACTCCAGTCGGATATTTTCTCATTGGGGACACAGCATTCCCCAAGCTTCGACACGGGTTGTTGGACAAAATCCACACGCCACTTAAGGCAGGGACTCAGCTTGGGCATTTAAGCCCAGCCCAGCGGCGCCAGGCGATCAAGTATTCAAATGCTATCACCGTGGCACGCCAAGCTGTCGAGTGGGGGATGAGAGCTATACAGGGCGCATTTGGGCGGCTTCGGATACCACTCGACGCAAACAATAGCGCATGGAGATCTGTGGTAATTGAGACCTGCCTTCGCATGCACAATTTGCGAACACGAACGGTCGAGATCAACCAGATTCGCACGGTATATATGCCTGTGTTTACCAACGGCAGGGAGCATGAATTCTTTGACAGGATGCACTCAATGGTCTTCTCAGAGATTCGACGGAACGACCGCCTTAGGCAGCACTATATTGAGCTTGGTGATCCCTGGTGTACATTTAGTCGATTCATTATCCATGGAACATCCAATTGTTGTCCATATTTAGGTGCCCTCGATCCCAATCCGGGAGAGGCTAATAGTACATACAGTATAAAGGAATGACAATCAAGCGCTTAGCCAAACAGGGACAGAAGAGAGAGAATAATACAATCAATCGCTTAAACAAACCGAGACAGAAGCAAGAAGAAAAAAGAAATAATACATCCTCAAATGTTGGTGGAGTTATTGGCCTTGGCGCTTCCTGAGGGCTCGGAAACTTGACATGCAATCGTTGGCTCAGCCAGGTTATATGCGCCATGGGTAGTTGCGGGGTTGTTGTTCAGAGGGACAGGGACTGCTTGCACTTGGTTAGCAGCTACGGGCTGAGGATTTGCGGGCGCTGGGGGCAAGTTTGCAGGCAATGGGTTAAGCGCCAAGGGAGCCGCACCTCTGAGAAGTCCAGCACCTCCAATCGCAGCAAGGGCACCACCAGTCCCAGCACCACCAAACATATTCAGAAATGTGAGCACGCTCCGTGTGTGCGCCAGCTCATGCTTGGCCTTGTTACGGGCATCACGCTCCTCGCGCATCTCGCGGTCGTGTCGGTCGCGAATGTCACGTATCTCACGGTCATGTCGATCCCGAAGGTTGGAGATGTCACGTTGCAGGTCAGTAACCTGGGCTTGGTTTCCAAAGGCAAGTGCAGTTGCCACGGTCGATTCGTGCTGTGCGGCAGCCAATTCCTGCAGACGGGCGGGATCAGTGTTCTTGATTAGTTGACCGACAAGCGAGTTTGCCGTTTCCTGATTGCGAGTGGCAGTACCCTTGGCAGGGGAACTCACAGGTGCAGCGGGCTTCTTGCGAACAACAGTCGAGCCCTCGTCCTCGGCCTTGCGCTTGTTGCTATCAGCAGGCGTGTCTTCGCTAATGTCCAGCAGCTCGACACTCGAGGTTGGCTCTTCTTCCTCGATGGTTGCCGGTTGCTTCCCCTTGGATGTTGATCCAGGCTCAGGCTTAACGCTCTTCGAGGCTTGCTTGGCATAGTTCGGGTCTGCAAGGGGGAACGGTGCAACTTGCTTCGGTTTTGGTTTTGACCTTGGCTTTGAGCTGGAAGCGGCTGGGGGCTCGGGTTTGACGCTCGGTGGTGCTGCCTTGGCCTTGGGCGCCTTG
This sequence comes from Ceratobasidium sp. 394, assembly GCA_019616325.1. NCBI lineage: Eukaryota > Fungi > Basidiomycota > Agaricomycetes > Cantharellales > Ceratobasidiaceae > Ceratobasidium > Ceratobasidium sp. 394. The sequence goes on from WSTG01000648.1 coordinate 9,782, forward strand.
GGAGGTGAGTCCTTCTTTGCCGGTGGTTCGATGATTTTGACGCTACAGGCAGAGGACCCCTGAGTGGGGGCAGCATCCTCGGGCAGGGTTGGCACGATCCAATCGTCACTCCCGGGACCACTCGCATCGCTCTCGCCACTCGGCTCATCGACATCATCCTCACTACCCTCACCGTCACCCTCGCCATCCTCCTCCTCCTCCTCGCCAGCTTCATCATCTTCAATGGGGTCGGGTACCGTGTCATCATTGATGCTCAACGAGTTTGCTGACGCTCGTAATACCGACTTGAGCTCGAGCGCACGCCGATGGATGATGTCGATGGGCTTGTTGCCCGTAGGAATAGGGTTGACACTCCAAAGCTGAACTCAGTGAGCAACATACACTTTTTCAACAGGCCAATACACTCACTGCACGCATTTTGTCCTTCAACTGTGTCCCCGTGCGCTGGCGCTCAGGTACCTGCTTGTTGTAATGCACCGCCAAGAGGTTCCAACCGTTCGAACCGTGAGGTAGGAGTTTCTCGACGAGATCGCAGAGAATGGTTGACATCTCATCGGTATACCCCTTGGCACCCTGCTTGCGGCCCTTCTTGCGCGCGCTGGCGACCTTTTTCTTTGGCTCCCGCGTGGCCTCTCGGTTCGGAGCACCTTCCGCAGGCACCGTTGCCTTCGACTTCGCCTTTCCTTTTGACTTCGAACCGCCAGCCTTAGTGGGTGCCATGGCTGTAGAACGACTAGTAGGGGAGGCAGAAGCGATGTGGGAGAGGGCAAGAGGCTGGGATATGGGTGGGTGGCCCTATGCAGCCGGGCGGGGCCCTAACCCTGGTCTTTTGGCCCAACCACCAGCCCCAACCAACTCATCCGTGCACTTTTAGCTTGTGTGAACACAACATATAAGATTATACTATGTATACTACAAGAGAGCCCCGCATACAGGCAAGTTGTATGTTTAAATCCGGTGTCTAAATCGTTTAGAATGGGGGGAGGGGGGTGGTGCTAAATCGGGCCGTCTAACGCCGATCTACCATCCTCTCGGCAGGCTGTAGATCTGTGTCCGGCTGATGACTCATATTTTCAGGGTTTATTTATTTACATCCGTAGCGCCGTCGATCTTTAGCCCACGCTCTCACGTGTCTAAATCCTTACGGGAAGACACCCAATAGTTGGCTGCGCTGCCTCATGTAATCTCGACATGTCGTCCCTCCTGACTACCTTACTCTCCTCGTCCACAGGCTTCAACTCGAAGATAGCGACCGGTTTTTGGGTTCCACCACAAGAAGGGGGACTATCTCAGTTAATGCTATCCTATTGTTGATTTGGGAGGCTCTGACGTCAGCCAGCATGCTCATCGCCTTCTTTGACCTCTCTAGTAGTGGCTAGTTATGTTGCTCCAGCATGGCTTTCCCTTGAAGAAACTTGTAACCGATCTCCAGAACTTAACCACCGATCATTAATCTAGAAGCTCGGACACTTGCCTCGAGTCTCGTCTACCTGAGCTAAAACGATCTTGACTGTGTGGAACGATATGGATTTGGTTTCACAACCAGTGCCTGACCAAATCTCATAGTATCCGTTCTAGAAGTCTCACGCAGCGGCTATTTGACTGTCAAACTCGCACAATTTTCATATCATTACTCGTTGGATCCACTTGAATATTCTCTACATGCATACTCTCCCACGATTAATAGAAGGCTAAGTTACTGGCTTCTTTCCACGACTCCCGGGAACAAATATCTTCCCACCAACGTTTAACATTAGGAGTCGACCTAAGGATATTCGGGTCGTATCGATCCAGGTAAGATCCAGCGGGCAGGTGGAAAAGGTCTGCGAGGGTAACACGCTAATGACAGGTCTATAAACGCTGGTCGATCATGAGCCAGAAGACGCGAAACGTACATCACCAGCAAGATACTTTTGCTTTGACAAGATCCGCTCGTAGCCTTCGAGCTTGCTCTTGAGCAACTTTTCAGCCGAGGTAGCGGCTGCCTCGTCCACCGGTATACCAATAAGCCTACAGACTAGGTCACTAAAGCTATTTCCGTGCGGATTCGCCCAAATTACTTGTTGATAAACCTCTGCTCAACCATTTTGGCCGCCGGAGGGTCAAATGCCGAGTACTCGACACTCGCAGCTTGTTCAAACCGCCCATACGCCTTCGGATCGCTTGCGTCCGGCATCAACCTGCTGTCCTTTCCGTATTTTGCGGTTAGGTAGCGCGAGATGGCGCGAGACTCGTAGATCTTGGTACCATCCACGTCCTGGAGCGTGTAAAACCAATAAGTGTCTGTCTGCAAGTGACAATTTCGACTCTGGCTGTTACCTCGAGAACAGGAACCATCCCGAACGGATGCATGTTTTCTATGTATTCGGGCTGTAGCTGTTCGCCTTTCGCTAGGTCGATCTTCACTACCTCATACTTGGCGCCAATCTCGTTGCATACAACGGCGACGCGACTCGTGCAAGTGGACCCTTTCATCTGCGACAGGGGACTGTGGTCAACTTGAGTAATAGAAAGCGCGAAGAAGAGGGCGAACTCCATAGAGCTTGACGGTGGTCATGTTGGCTATCTCTGGGTATTGTGGATGCGGGGAACTCGTCTCTGAGAACTGGTCCCGAAGGCCATATTTATATGTTGTTACTACGTCGACCCCTGAAGCACCCATATGGATAGGTGCAAACCTTCATGACTCGAAGCCACCATGCGCCTCGGATGCACCTGACTATATGCCCGGTCGATCTACGGGCTTCACGAGATATCACGTGTGATGATCGACCAGGGGATACCTTTCAGGTCGTAGCATTGATTTCAGAACCGCCGATATCGGCCCAATACGTATACCCTCTGCTTCCCGCATCTCCATCCCTCCCAGGCCACATCCATCTAAATCCACCTTTTGCTTGCCCTATCAATTTTTCACCTGCTTGTTCGCTTGTCCTAACCCGTCCACAAATCGGAACTGTTGCTTATTCTCGGGACCTTAGCTTGTGCTGCTTTTCTCCAGCTCTCACGCTCATACGGTCCCATGCCCTTGCTAGTTGGGCTTGCTCAAGCTTTAACCGCATGCATCCTTTGCTACAAATTTCACAATAAGGCTTTACCGGAGTCTCTTCCACGACTCCCGCGAACTAATATGCTAATGGGCCGGGAGGTCCTAGCGGAAGGTACGAGTAACGGATCTCGCTCAGAACCATTCTGGTTCTCCGCAGGCCAGCTTGGATCGGGATCACGCAGGGCCTACCTCGCGTACACAAGGCTAAGCGTCGATCAATTATCTCCGGTTGTTGCACGGGCATGGCCAATGCGGTTGGAAGTCGACCGAAGTCCCGACAGAAACGGGTAGGCTGTGTTCGTTGGCAGCTCTGCCCAAACCCAGTCGCCGAACGTTCAGCAGAGCAGCCTTGAATTCCTCGAGCTTGTACTTTGATCATCTCAAGACGCATCAGACTCGCCGCATGAGTAATCAATCACGATCCGTAGGCTAGCAGTTAAGCACGCATATACTCACATTTTCCTTGATCTTGGGCTAAGTACTGCCAACTTTGTGGCGTGAGTAAACGAAAGTAGCAAAGACAACCTACAGAGAGGGACCAGAGCCACTATACATTATCCGTATGCACTGGCTCAATTGAATTGAGTACAACTTAGGTGTCGACCATTATAAGACGTCTTTCTAGAAAATTGACTGTAAAAACTCCAGCTAAATGACACTCGATCCTGCCGTTGAGCATTTTTTTTTCCTTGTAAGAAACTAGGGGGTTCGTGATCTTGATAATGCGTAGCATTACTGTACTAGCAACAGATTACAGAGAATCCGCTACATCAACAACCTTACATTCCCAAATTGGTATTGTATCTACTGATTGACAGCCTTCCAGGATTCCCGAGAACTAATATCGTCCCACCAGCGCTTGAGATTGGGCTTCGATCCGAAGAAAGTCGGGTCAATCTGATTGACGAAATGACCGTAGGGCAGGTGGAATAGGTCAGCAAGCGTGATGCGCTAGGGGTGATCCTTTAGTATCGTTGCTTTGAACGGAAGAAATTTGTCTCGTACTTCCCCAGCCAGATACTTCTGCTTGGACAGGACACGTTCGTACCCCTCTAGTCTCCCTTTGAGGGTCTTCTCGTAGTGCTCGGCAAGCACCTCATTAGCCTCGGCGCCGAACATCCTACATTCTAGTTCAGGCCCTGAGCTCGAGTTTCACTATGAAATTACTCACTTGGAGAACACGCGCTCCTTAGTCAAGCCGCTCGCTGGGGGATCAAAGGACGAATACTCGACGCTGGCGGCCTGCTCGAACATCCCGTAGGCCTTGACGTCATTCGAACTTGGCAGCAGGCCGCAGTCTTTTCCGTACTTGGCAGTGAGGTAGCGGGCGATAGCGCGGGACTCGTAAATCTTGGTGCCGTCCTCATCCTGATGCAGGTCAGTATGGCCTGGAGAAGGAATACAGGTATCAAGCCCACCTCAAGCACCGGGATGATACCAAAGGGGTGCATGGTATCAAGATATTCCGGCTGTTTATGAGCGGCCTTCTGGAAGTCCACTGGTACTACCTCGTACTTGAGCCCGATCTCGTTGCACACGGTCATGACGCGCTTGGTGCAAGTCGAGAGGCTGACCTAAAATAAAATTGAGAGTTAAATCTGCCGCTGAGCTAGAAGTGGATGTACGAACTCCGTAAATTTTGACAACCATGGTTTGAGAGGTGGATGTGAGTGGTAAAATTGAAGCTGTAGAAGAGAGAGGTTTGCTGGTGCAGAAAGCGTCTCTCGGTGTCGTATTTGTACTAGCTAGCAAGCGCCTCATCGGAGAACTTTGACCATGTGCCACGTCCTACCCCTGGTGATCTCGTTCAGATCATTCATCCGTCAACAGAAAATCGTAAGCAGATTTGACACATCTAGCGTGCTCTGCGTAATACCTTAGTCAGGTAATGCATCCACCTTTTGAAGCCGAGGGTGGCTTACGCTCTTGAGATCTGTCATCGCATTATGGAAGTCGTTCCGTTTGAATTGAGGCGCTACACCCACCAATCACAAGATTGTGGATTAGTCACCCCTGAGCGGTTTTTGGAGGATGTCATGCCCAGTTGCTAAATCAAAGCTCGGCCGAGCAGGGTCCTTTTCGAAGAAATGTTTCTTCTCGGCATCATATTTCTGGACCTCTGAATCATCATCCTAACGCCGTTGCAACTTGCACAGCTTGTACGGTTCAACAGGTAAGTAATTCTTCTTACGATGTTCATCAGACCTTGGTGACACACGCGGGCGACTAGTGCAGTTTCGGCCGACAGTAAATGAGTCAATTTGATTTAAACTTCATCTTGTTACACCCAGTACGGCAACGCATATAGCCACTAATAATTGTTTGCTGCCTTCCAAGCCTCACGTGAGCTAATATCGTTCCACCACCTTCA